>JARQOD010001973.1:0-86699 GCA_033576555.1 Oophaga sylvatica | reverse complement strand
ACAGACGCCCCTCTCTGAGGCAGCACAGACCCCCGTGGTAGCACAGACGCCACTTTAAAGGCAGCACAGACCCCGGGTCGCACAGACGTCCCCCTCTGAGGCAGCACAGATCGCCCCCCTCTGAGGCAGCACAGACCCCCGGGATCACAGACGCCCCTCAGAGGCAGCACAGACCCCCGGGATCACAGACGCCCCCTCCGAGGCAGCATAGACGCCCCCTCAGAGGCAGCACAGACCCCCGGGGTCACACAGACGCCCCCCTCAGAGGCAGCACAGAGCCCCGGGTCGCACAGACGCCCCCCTCAGAGGCAGCACAGACCCCCGTGGTCGCACAGACGCCCCCTCAGAGGCAGCACAGACCCCGGGGTCGCACAGACGCCCCTCTCTGAGGCAGCACAGACCCCCGTGGTAGCACAGACGCCCCTTTAAAGGCAGCACAGACCCCGGGGTCGCACACACGCCCCCTCTGAGGCAGCACAGACCCCCGGGGTCGCACAGACGCCCCCCTCTGAGGCAGCACAGACCCCCGGGTCGCACAGACGCCCCCCTCTGAGGCAGCACAGACCCCCGGGATCACAGACGCCCCCCTCCGAGGCAGCACAGACCCCCGGGATCACAGACGCCCCCTCAGAGGCAGCACAGACCCCCGGGATCACAGACGCCCCCCTCCGAGGCAGCATAGACGCCCCCTCAGAGGCAGCACAGACCCCCGGGTCACACAGACGCCCCCCTCAGAGGCAGCACAGAGCCCCAGGGTCGCACAGACGCCCCCCTCAGAGGCAGCACAGACCCCCGTGGTCGCACAGACGCCCCCTCAGAGGCAGCACAGACCCCCGGGTCGCACAGACGCCCCTCTCTGAGGCACACAGACCCCCGTGGTCGCACAGACGCCCCTTCAGAGGCAGCACAGACCCCCGGGGTCGCACGACGACCCCCCTCCGAGGCAGCACAAACCCCCGGGTCGCACAGACGCCCCCTCAGAGGCAGCACAGACCCCCGGGATCACAGACGCCCCCCTCCGAGGCAGCACAGACCCCCGGGTCGCACAGACGCCCCCTCAGAGGCAGCACAGACCCCAGGGATCACAGACGCCCCCCTCCGAGGCAGCACAGACCCCCGTGGTCACACAGACGCCCCCTCAGAGGCAGCACAGACCCCGGGTCGCACAGACTTCCCTCTCTGAGGCAGCACAGACCCCCGTGGTCGCACAGACGCCCCCTCAGAGGCAGCACAGACCCCCGGGTCGCACAGACGCCCCCTCAGAGGCAGCACAGACCCCCGGGTCGCACAAACGCCCCTCTCTGAGGCATCACAGACCCCCGTGGTCGCACAGACGCCCCTTCAGAGGCAGCACAGACGCCCTCCTCCGAGGCAGCACAGACCCCCGGGGTCGCACAGACCCCCCTCAGAGGCAGCACAGACCCCCGGGATCACAGACGCCCCCCTCCGAGGCAGCACAGACCCCCGGGGTCGCACAGACGCCCCCTCAGAGGCAGCACAGACCCCAGGGATCACAGACGCCCCCCTCCGAGGCAGCACAGACCCCCGGGTCACACAGACGCCCCCTCAGAGGCAGCACAGACCCCCGGGTCGCACAGACTTCCCTCTCTGAGGCAGCACAGACCCCGGGTCGCACAAACGCCCCTCCTGAGGCATCACAGACCCCCGTGGTCGCACAGACCCCCTCAGAGGCAGCACAGACGCCCCTCCTCCGAGGCAGCACAGACCCCCGGGGTCGCACAGACGCCCCCTCAGAGGCAGCACAGACCCCCGGGATCACAGACGCCCCCTCCAGGCAGCACAGACCCCCGGGGTCGCACAGACGCCCCCTCAGAGGCAGCACAGACCCCAGGGATCACAGACGCCCCCCTCCGAGGCAGCACAGACCCCCGTGTCACACAGACGCCCCCACAGAGGCAGCACAGACCCCCGGGGTCGCACAGACTTCCCTCTCTGAGAGCACAGACCCCTGTCGCACAGACGCCCCCTCAGAGGCAGCACAGACCCCCGTGGTCGCACAGACTTCCCTCTCTGAGGCAGCACAGACCCCCGTGGTCGCACAGACGCCTCAGAGCGCCAGCGCCCCTTCAGAGGCAGCACAGACTCCCGGGGTCGCACAGCCCCTTCTGAGATGCCGCAGCTGCACACAACCATCTTTGCCTACACGACCTGTGTAATGACGGAGAAGCCTCAGCCTGACGGCCGCAAGCAGCTGGAGCCGGTGTGAACACAGCCCAGGCCGAGCAGCCACCGCACGGACAGGTGACAGAAAATCACATAAAGACAAGAGACCCCGACCATGAGGGAACATGGCGACCAGGACCGGCGCATCATACTCACAGGCCGCCGCCGATCCCGGCCCGATGCTGCGACTGCTCCCCGGAGCCGCGATTAATCATTAATACAGAGCAGGAGTCCGGGGGAGGAGAGCGGAGGAGAGCAGAATTAACCTGTTACTGGCTGCAGAGCAGACGATCACTGCACAGGCGGATCTCCTCAGTCACAACCTGATCTCCTCAGTCACAACCTGATCACCTCAGTCACAACCTGATCACCTCAGTCACAACCTGATCACCTCAGTCACAACCTGATCACCTCAGTCACAACCTGATCACCTCAGTCACAAACCTGATCACCTCAGTCACAACCTGATCTCCTCAGTCACAACCTGATCTCCTCAGTCACAACCTGATCACCTCAGTCACAACCTGATCTCCTCAGTCACAACCTGATCTCCTCAGTCACAACCTGATCACCTCAGTCACAACCTGATCTCCTCAGTCACAACCTGATCACCTCAGTCACAACCTGATCACCTCAGTCACAACCTGATCACCTCAGTCACAACCTGATCACCTCAGTCACAACCTGAATCACCACAGTCACAGCCAGATCACCACAGTCACAGCGATCACCACAGTCACAGCCAGTTCACCACAGTCACAACCTGATCACCACAGTCACAGCCTAATCACCTCAGTCACAACCAGATCACCTCAGTACAGCCTGATACTAGTCACAACCAGATCACCTGTCACAGCCTGATCCCACAGTCACACTGATCACCACAGTCACAGCTGATCACCGTCAGCGATCACCACAGTCACTGATCACTAGTCACAGCCGATCACCTCAGTCACAGTCTGATCACTAGTCACAGCCTGATCACCTCATCACAGCCTGATCCCCACAGCCACACTGATCACCTCAGTCACAGCCAGATCACCACAGTCACAGGCAGATCACCACAGTCACAGCCAGATCACCTGAGTCACAGCCTGATCACCTCAGTCACAGCCTGATCACCACAGTCACAGCCTGATCACCACAGTCACAACCTGATTACTACAGTCACAACCTGATCACCTTAGTCACAGCCTGATCACTACAGTCACAACCCTGATCACCTCAGTCACAGCCTGATCACTATCACAACCTGATCACCTCAGTCACAGCTAGATCACCTCAGTCACAGCCTGATCACCACAGTCACAGCCTGATCACCTCAGTCACAGCCAGATCACCACAGTCACAGCCTGATCACCTCAGTCACAGCCAGATCACCACAGTCACAGCCTGATCACCTCATTCACAGCCTGATCAACAGTCACAGCCTGATCACCACAGTCACAGCCTGATCACCTCAGTCACAGCCTGATCACCACAGTCACAGCCTGATCACCACAATCACAGTCAGATCACCACAGTCACAGCCAGATCACCAGTCACAGCCTGATCACCACAGTCACAACCTGATCACCACAGTCACAGCCAGATCACCACAGTCACAGCCAGATCACCACAGTCACAGCCAGTTCACCACAGTCACAACTTGATCACCACAGTCACAGCCTAATCCACCTCAGTCACAACCAGATCACCTCAGTTACAGCCTGATTACTAGTCACAACCAGATCACCTCAGTCACAGCCTGATCACCACAGTCACAACCTGATCACCACAGTCACAGCCTGATCACCTTAGTCACTGCCAGATCACCACAGTCACTGCCAGATCACTACAGTCACAGCCGGATCACCTCAGTCACAGCCTGATCACTAGTCACAGCCTGATCACCACAGCCACAACCTGATCACCTTAGTCACAGCCAGATCACCAGTCACAGGCAGATCACCACAGTCACAGCCAGATCACCTCAGTCACAGCCTGATCACCACAGTCACAGCCTGATCACCACAGTCACAACCTGATCACTACAGTCACAACCTGATCACCTTAGTCACAGCCTGATCACTACAGTCACAACCCTGATCACCTCAGTCACAGCCTGATCACTAGTCACAACCTGATCACCTCAGTCACAGCTAGATCACCTCAGTCACAGCCTGATCACCACAGTCACAGCCAGATCACCACAGTTACAGCCAAATCACCAGTCACAACCTGATCACCAGTCACAGCCAGATCACCAGTCACAGTCAGATCACCACTGTCACAGCCTGATCACCAAAGTCACAGCCTGATCACCAGTCATAGCCTGATCACCTCAGTCACAGCGTGATCACCTCAGTCACAACCAGATCACCTCAGTTACAGCCTGATTACTATAGTCACAACCAGATCACCTCAGTCACAGCCTGATCACTACAGTCACAACCTGATCACCTCAGTCACAGCTAGATCACCTCAGTCACAGCCTGATCACCATAGTCACAGCCAGATCACCAGTCACAGCCAGATCACCTCAGTCAGTCTGATCACTAGTCACAGCCTGATCACCACAGTCACAACCTGATCACCTCAGTCACAGCCTGATCACCACAGTCACAGCCAGATCACCTCAGTCACAGCCTGATCACCACAGTCACAACCTGATCACCTCAGTCACAGCCTGATCACCTCAGTCACAGCTAGATCACCACAGTCACAGCCAGATCACCTCAGTCACAGCCACATCACCACAGTCACAGCCAGATCACCTCAGTCACAGCCTGATCACCTCAGTCACAGCCAGATCACCAGTCACAACCTGATCACCACAGTCACAACCTGATCACCACAGTCACAGCCAGATCACCACAGTCACAGCCTGATCACCTCAGTCACAGCCAGATCACCAGTCACAACCTGATCACCACAGTCACAGTCAGATCACCACAATCACAGTCAGATCACCACAGTCACAACCTGATCACCAGTCACAGCCAGATCACCTCAGTCACAGCCTGATCACCTCAGTCACAGCCAGATCACCTCAGTCACAGCCTGATCACTACAGTCACAGCCTGATCACCTCAGTCACAGCCAGATCACCTCAGTCACAGCCTGATCACCTCAGTCACAGCCAGATCACCACAGTAACAGCCTGATCACCTCAGTCACAGCCAGATCACCAGTCACAACCTGATCACCACAGTCACAGCCAGATCACCACAGTCACAGCCTGATCACCACTGTCACAACCTGGTCACCTACATCACAGCCTGATCACCACAGTCACAGCCTGATCACCACAGTCACAGTCATATCACCACAGTCACAGCCAGATCACCAGTCACAACCTGATCACCAGTCACAACCTGATCACCAGTCACAGCCAGATCACCTCAGTCACAGCCAGATCACCTCAGTCACTGCCTGATCACCTCAGTCACAGCCTGATCACCTCAGTCACAGCCTGATCACCTCAGTCACAGCCAGATCACCTCAGTCACAGCCTGATCTCCTCAGTCACAGCCTGATCACCTCAGTCACAGCCTGATTACCACATTCATAGTCAGATCACCACAGTCACAGCCTGATCACCAGTCACAACCTGATCACCACAGTCACAGCCTGATCACCACAGTCACAGCCTGATCACCACAGTCACAGCCTGATCACCACAGTCACAACCTGATCACAATCACAGTCAGATCACCAGTCACAGCCTGATCACCTCAGTCACAGCCTGATCACTACAGTCACAGCCTGATCACCTCAGTCACAGCCAGATCACCACAGTCACAGCCTGATCACTGCCATCACAGCCTGATCACCTCAGTCACAGCCTGATCACCACAGTCACAGTCAGATCACCACAGTCACAACCTGATCACAATCACAGTTAGATCACCACAGTCACAGCCTGATCACCAGTCACAGCCAGATCACCACAGTCACAGCCTGATCTGTTATGTTTCGGTAGCTGAGGAGTGCAGGTAAAAAAGGAAATACACCAGAGCAGTTGGAATCTATGAGATTGCAGTACCCTGACTAACCACCACAACTAGAGGCAGCCGTGGAGCGTTCCTACGTTGGTCCTAGACGCCTCGTCACAGCCTGAGAAACTAACTACACCTAAAGATAGAAAGAGGAAAGCTATCTGCCCCGGAGCAGATCCCCAAAGAACATAGAAAGCCCCCAAACATGTAATGGCGGTTAGACAAGAAGAAATACTGACACAGACAGAAAATAGTATGAGCAAACGTTGGGGCCCAAACTATCTAAATAGAAAAGGATAGGAAGGGCACTTACTGCAATCCCAAAAAACCCTGAAAAGAACCAACTCTACTAATTTCAAAAAACACCTGAGATCACACGACCTCTACCACCTAAATTAGTTCTCTGGTGTAACAAAATCAAAACAGCAGCCACTGAAAAAACTGGAAAAAGCAAATGTACAAACATCAGTGGCTGAACTAAACTGAGAGGGCAAAAGCCCCCGGAGGGGACCCAGAAGGCCCCCACAGAAGTGTAGGACAAAATGCAAAAATCAAGCACAAAAACAAAAAGAAGAAAAAGTCTTATCTGTTAGCATGAGATGCAGACACGGCACAGCAGGCTACAAAGGAAACAGGAATCAAGGATTGAGACCAGAACAATTGATCACCGGCAACCCTGATGGGAAGGCGACTCCCTTAAATAAGACCAGTCAGTAACACCTGATTCCCAATCCTCACAATCTTCACTGGACAGTCCAGTACCGCTTGTAACCACCAGAGGGAGCCTCTGCTCAGAACTCATTTCAAGTCGATTCACAACAGTACCCCCCCCTTGAGGAGGGGTCACCGAACCCTCACCTGAGCAACCAGGTCGGTCAGGATGAGTTCTATGATACGCACGGATGAGTCTCCTAGCATGGATGTCCGAAGCAAACACCCAAGAATTGTCTTCCTGACCATAACCTCTCCACTTAACCAAATACTGGAGTTTCCGTCTAGAAAAACGAGAATTCAAAATTTTCTCAACCTCAAACTCCATATTGCCCTCAACCAGAACAGGGTCAGGAGGCAAAGCAGTAGGAACCACTGGCTCAACAAACCTCTTCAACAAGGACTTGTGGAACACATTATGGATCTTAAATGTCCCTGGAAGAAGCAAACGAAAAGAAACAGGATTAAGAATCTCCATGATCTTATAAGGTCCAATGAACCTAGGCTTAAATTTAGGAGATGCCACTCTCATAGGAATATTTTTTGAGGACAACCAGACCAAGTCCCCCACTTTAAACCGAGGACCATCAGTCCTATGCCGGTTAGCAAACCGCTGGGCCCTCTCCTGAGAGGGACAACCTCTGCACTACCTGGTCCCAAATCTGTTGCATACGCTCCACAACAGAGTCAACACCTGGACAGACAGAAGCCTCCGTCTGTCCTGAAGAAAATCGAGGGTGAAACCCAGAATTACAGAAAAATGGAGACATCAAAGTGGCAGAGCTAGCCCTATTATTAAGAGCAAACTCAGCCAAAGGCAAAAAAGAGACCCAGTCATCCTGATCAGCAGACACAAAGCATCTTAGATAAGTCTCCAATGTCTGATTTGTTCTCTCAGTTTGACCATTGGTCTGAGGATGAAACGCCGAGGAGAAAGACAATTGAACACCAAGTTTAGAACAAAAGGTCCTCCAAAACCTGGAAACAAACTGGACTCCTCTGTCAGACACAATATTCTCAGGAATGCCGTGCAAACGAACCACGTGCTGAAGGAACAAAGGTACCAATTCAGAGGAGGAAGGCAACTTAGGTAATGGCACAAGATGTATCATCTTGGAAAACCTATCACAAATCACCCAGATGACGGTCATTCTCTGAGAAACAGGGAGGTCGGAAATGAAATCCATAGAGATATGGGTCCATGGTCTCTTGGGCACAGGCAATGGCATCAACAAACCACTAGAGCGGGAGCAAGGCTTGGAGCGAGAGCAAGTCCCGCAGGACTGCACAAATTCCCTGACATCACGAGACAAGGTAGGCCACCAAAAGGACCGACTAACCAAGTCTCTGGTACCAAAAATTCCGGGATGACCGGCCAACGCGGAACAATGAATCTCAGACATCACACTCTTTTTCCAGTGATCCGGGACAAACAATTTCCCAACAGGGCAGCGCTCGGGCCTATCCTCCTGACACCCCTCCAGAGCCAGTCTCAAATTGGGCGAGATGGCGGAAAGAACTACACCTTCTTTCAAAATAACAGAAGGATCAGATAACTCAGGAGAGTCCGCAAGGAAACTCCTCGAGAGGGCATCCGCCTTAACATTCTTAGTGCCAGGAAGAAAGGAAACCACAAAATTAAACGTGTGAAAAACAAGGCCCTCCTGGCCTGTCTGGGATTAAGTCGCTTGGCAGATTCCAGATAAACCAGATTCTTATGGTCAGTAAGGACCACCACCTGATGTTTGGCTCCCTCCAGCCAATGTCTCCACTCTTCAAAAGCCCACTTCATGGCCAATAACTCCCGATTACCCACGTCATAATTACGTTCAGTAGGAGAAAATTTTCGAGAGAAAAAGGCACAAGGGTTACTTTTAGAGGTCTCTGGATCTCTTTGGGACAAAACGGCACCTGCCCCAATTTCAGAGGCATCAACCTCCACCTGAAATGGCAGAGAAACATCAGGCTGCCGTAGAACAGGAGCAGAAGTGAATCTCTGCTTAAGTTCCTGAAATGCAGAGACTGCCTCAGGAGGCCAATTCACCACATCAGAACCCTTTTTGGTCAAATCAGTTAATGGTTTAACAATAACCGAGAAATTACCAATAAATTTACGATAAAAATTGGCAAAACCCAAAAATCTTTGAAGAGCCTTTAATGAAGTAGGTTGGACCCAATCACAGATGGCCTGAACCTTGACCGGGTCCATTTCAATAACAGATGGGGACAAAATGAATCCCAAAAATGAGATCCTCTGTACACCAAAAAGACACTTTGATCCCTTCACATACAGAGCATTCTCTGTCAAAATCTGGAATACAGTTCGAACATGTTTCACATGAGAGCCCAGTCATTGGAAAAAATCAAGATATCATCCAAATAAACAATCAGAAATTTATCCACAAAATTCCTGAAAATGTCATTCATGAAGGACTGGAAGACAGAAGGAGCATTAGTGAGCCCAAAGGGCATCACAAGGTACTCAAAATGCCCCTCAGGGGTGTTAAATGCCGTCTTCCATTCATCCCCGTGCTTAATGCGAATAAGGTTATATGCCCCCCTGAGGTCAAGCTTGGTAAACCAAGTAGCGTTTTTCACCCTGGAAAACAGGTCAGAAATCAAGGGTAACGGGTATTGATATTTCACAGTAATATTGTTCAAAAGACGATAATCAATACACGGCCTTAATGAACCATCCTTTTTGGCCACAAAGAAAAAACCGGCACCTAAGGGTGAAGAGGATGGTCTGATATGACCTTTCTCCAAAGACTCCTTGATATAAGACCGCATAGCGTCATGTTCAGGTACAGACAAGTTAAAAAGACGACCTTTAGGGAATTTACTACCAGTCACTAATTCAATAGCGCAGTCATAGCTCCTATGGGGAGGCAAGGATGCAGATTTACTTTCGCTAAACACATCAGAAAAATCAATCAAAAAGTCAGGAACATCCTGAGCCTGGGGGGAGGCAGAAAAAACAGGAGTGTTGGTATTAACACATTGGCAGCCCCAACTGGTTACAGACACAGATTTCCAATCCAAAACAGGATTATGAGACTGTAACCAAGGGAAACCCAGCACAATAATGTCATGCAGATTATACAGAACCAAAAATTTGCAGCTCTCCTGATGATCAGGTTCAACCCTCATTATCACCTGAGTAGAGAACTGAGGTTTATTCTCAGCCAAAGGGGTAGAATCGAGTCCCAGTAGGGGAATAGACTTCTGTAGGGGTATCAAGGGAAACCCACGTTTAGCAAAATCAAAATCCATCAGGTTAATAGCTGCTCTCGAATCAACGAAAGCCTGAGCAGAAAATGAGGACAGAGAGCATATCAGAGTAACAGTTAATAAAAACTTAGTCTGAACACTACCCAAGACAACTGAGCGTGCAAAACGTCTTCCCCGCTTAGGGCAGACTGAAATAGCATGAGAGGCATCACCACAGTAGAAACATAACCCATTGCGCTTTCGAAACTCATGACGCTGTGTCCCAGAAACCACTCTATCACACTGCATGGATTCAGAAGCAGGTTCACAAGGCAACACTATTCCACGCATACTTCTCCGCTCACGCAAACGTCTGTCAATTTGAATCGCTAATGACATAGAATCATTGAGACCAGAGGGGACAGGGAATCCCACCATAATATCCTTTACATTATCTGACAGAACCTTCCGAAAAAGGGCTGCCAAAGCGTCGTCATTCCATTTGGTCAGGACCGCCCACCTACGGAATCTCTGACAGTATAACTCAGCGTCATCAAGCCCCTGATTTAATGCCAACAAGGCTTTTTCAGCTTGATCAGTGACATTAGGCTCATCGTACAATAACCCCAAGGCCTGAAAAATGCATCAACATCACTCAAAACAGGATCCCCAGGTGTCAGGGAAAAAGCCCAATCCTGAGGATCGCCGCGCAGGAGAGAGATGACAATTTGAACCTGCGTCTCCCTGAGGACTTAGATTTTAAAGCAAAAAAACAATTTACAATTATTTTTAAAATTCAGAAACTTGGCTCGATCCCCCAAAAACAAATCTGGCATGGGGATCCTAGGTTCCACAACAGGCAACCTAGCAAGATAGGTAGCAATACTCCGAACCTCAGTGGCAAGCTGATCCACACGGCCAGACAACTGTGCAAACTCCATTGAGAGAAAAAATCCTCCCCAGCACCCAGAGATACAGAGGGAAAAAAAAAAAAAATTGCAACAAACAGAAAAATATCTCTGACAACTCTGACAACCTTTTTTTTTTTTTTTCTTTCACAATATTTTTCCCTTCTGTGAGTACCATTCAATTGTTTGGGCCGGTGATACTGTTATGTTTCGGTAGCTGAGGAGTGCAGGTAAAAAAGGAAATACACCAGAGCAGTTGGAATCTATGAGATTGCAGTACCCTGACTAACCACCACAACTAGAGGCAGCCGTGGAGCGTTCCTACGTTGGTCCTAGACGCCTCGTCACAGCCTGAGAAACTAACTACACCTAAAGATAGAAAGAGGAAAGCTATCTGCCCCGGAGCAGATCCCCAAAGAACATAGAAAGCCCCCAAACATGTAATGGCGGTTAGACAAGAGGAAATACTGACACAGACAGAAAATAGTAGAGCAAACGTTGAGGCCCAAACTAACTAAATAGAAAAGGATAGGAAGGGCACTTACTGCAATCCCAAAAAACCCTGAAAAGCACCAACTCTACTAATTTCAAAAACACCTGAGATCACACGACCTCTACCACCTAAATTAGTTCTCTGGTGTAACAAAATCAAAACAGCAGCCACTGAAAAAACTGGAAAAAGCAAATGTACAAACATCAGTGGCTGAACTAAACTGAGAGGGCTAAAGCCCCCGGAGGGGACCCTGAAAGCCCCCACAGAAGTGCAGGACAAAATGCAAAAATCAAGCACAAAAACAAAAAGAAGAAAAAGTCTTATCTGTTAGCAGGAGATGCAGACACGACACAGCAGGCTACAAAGGAAACAGGAATCAAGGATTGAGACCAGAACAATTGATCACCGGCAACCCTGATGGGAAGGCGACTCCCTTAAATAAGACCAGTCAGTAACACCTGATTCCCAATCCTCACAATCTTCACTGGACAGTCCAGTACCGCTTGTAACCACCAGAGGGAGCCTCTGCTCAGAACTCATTTCAAGTCGATTCACAACACTGATCACCACAGTCACAGCCTGATCACCTCAGTCACAGCCTGATCACCACAGTCAGAACCTGATCACCTCAGTCACAGCCTGATCACCTCAGTCACAGCCAGATCACCTCAGTCACAGCCTGATCACCTCAGTCACAGCCTGATCACCTCAGTCACAGCCAGATCATGTCAGTCACAGCCTGATCACCTGTCACAGCCTGATCACCACAGTCACAGTCAGATCACCACAGTCACAGCCTGATCACCATAGTCACAACCTGATCACCACAGTCACAGTCTGATCACCACAGTCACAGCCTGATCACCACAGTCACAGCCTGATCACCACAGTCACAACCTGATCACAATCAGTCAGATCACCACAGTCACAGCCTGATCACCAGTCACAGCCAGATCACCACAGTCACAGCCTGATCACTACCGTCACAGCCTGATCACCTCAGTCATAGCCTGATCACCAGAGTCACGTCAGATCACCACAGTCACAACCTGATCACAATCACAGTCAGATCACCACAGTCACAGCCTGATCACAAGTCACAGCCAGATCACCACAGTCACAGCCTGATCACTACAGTCACAGCCTGATCACCTCAGTCACAGCCTGATCACCTCAGTCACACCTGATCACCACAGTCACAGCCAGATTACCTCAGTCACAGCCTGATCACCACAGTCACAGCCTGATCACTTCAGTCACACCTGATCACCACAGTCACAGCCAGATTACCTCAGTCGCACCTGATCACCACAGTCAGAATCTGATCACCTCAGTCACAGCCTGATCACCTCAGTCACAGCCTGATCACCACAGTCACAGCCTGATCACCTCAGTCACAGCCTGATCACCAGTCACAGCCAGATCACCACAGTCACAGTCAGATCACTACAGTCACAGCCTGATCACCACAGTCACAGCCTGATCACCACAGTCACAGCCTGATCACCACAGTCACAGCCTGATCACCTCAGTCACAGCCTGATCACCACAGTCACAGCCTGATCACAAGTCACAGCCAGATCACCACAGTCACAGCCTGATCACTACAGTCACAGCCTGATCACCTCAGTCACAGCCTGATCACCTCAGTCACACCTGATCACCACAGTCACAGCCAGATTACCTCAGTCACAGCCTGATCACCACAGTCACAGCCTGATCACTTCAGTCACACCTGATCACCACAGTCACAGCCAGATTACCTCAGTCGCAGCCTGATCACCACAGTCAGAATCTGATCACCTCAGTCACAGCCTGATCACCTCAGTCACAGCCTGATCACCACAGTCACAGCCTGATCACCTCAGTCACAGCCTGATCACCAGTCACAGCCAGATCACCACAGTCACAGTCAGATCACTACAGTCACAGCCTGATCACCACAGTCACAGCCTGATCACCACAGTCACAGCCTGATCACCACAGTCACAGCCTGATCACCTCAGTCACAGCCTGATCACCACAGTCACAGCCTGATCACCACAGTCACAGCCTGATCACCACAGTCACAGCCTGATCACCTCAGTCACAGCCAGATCACCTCAGTCACAGCCTGATCACCTCAGTCACAGCCTGATCACCTCAGTCACAGCCAGATCACCACAGTCACAGCCTGATCACCTCAGTCACAGCCAGATCACCTCAGTCACAGTCTGATCACCACAGTCAGAACCTGTAGTATGTTGTGGAGACGCCACCACAGTATATTTGCCTGGTAATTTGAGCCTCTAAATCCTTTATTTATGTCTCTCCTTTGCTCGTCAGATCGGGGTGTTCCGTTCACTGGGCGGATTTGCTTGATTAGCAATATTCACTGATCTCCTTTATATATAGGGAGGAATAGGGCTAAGTAACAGCACATGTGAAAAAGACTTGGGTATACTAATTGATCACAGACTTAACATGAGTCAACAGTGTGATGCAGCAGCAAAAAAGGCAAATGCAATTCTAGGATGTATCAACAGAAGCATACAGTCTAGATCACGTGAGGTCATTATTGCCCTCTACTCCTCTTTGGTCAGACCTCATCTGGAATACTGTGTCCAGTTTTGGGCACATTTTAAAAAGACATCAACAAACTGGAGCAAGTTCAAAGAAGAGCGACCAGAATGGTGACCGGTCTGCAAACCATGTCCTATGAGGAACGGTTGCAGGATTTGGGAATGTTTAGCTGCAAAAAAGAAGACTGAGAGGAGACTTAATAGCTGTCTACAAATATCTCAAGGGCTGTCACATTGTAGAAGGATCATCTTTATTCTCATTTGCACAAGGAAAGACTAGAAGCAATGGGATGAAACTGAATGGGAGGAGACACAGATTAGATATTAGAAAAAACTTTTTGACAGGGTGATCAGTGAGTGGAACAGGCTGCCACAAGAGGTGGTGAGTTCTCCTTCAATGGAAGTCTTCAAACAGAGGCTGGACAGACATCTGTCTGGGATGATTTAGAGAATCCTGCTTTGAGCAGGGGGTTGGACCAGATGGCCCAGGAGGTCCCTTCCAACTCTACCATTCTAGGATTCTATATATTATGTTAGACTCGTTTTTGCCTGGCTCTTACTATCCATAAGATGGACCTTACTATTTATGATCTGGATGAATTTTATGGCACTTTGAAGCACTGGATCTTCTGGATCTTGATATAATGAGGTACTGATCATTAATTTTGAATATATTTCTGAAAACAATGTGTTTTCAGGTGAATATTACTACATGTCTATGATCTTATGGTTTGACTACCTCACCTGAAGCACTGAACACTTTAATGCGTGATATATATATTGTTTATATTCCTTTTGTATTTATGATAAATATATTTTCCTCGTTGCCGTATTCCACTTTACTTTTGGTCCATCTTGGAATAATTCATATGGTGACGTCTCCTTTTTCCTAGAGACATCTTGTTTTTTATTGTATGTTTTTGTATTTTAAATGTTGAAATAAAATTGTATTTATTTTACTTTGGATCGCTTTTTTCTGGAATTAACATACATTCTAGTTTGGATATGTATCACTTATATAATGTATATACTGCAGTCACAGTATCACATACATTGTGTATATACAGCAGTGCCAGTATTGCCTGTATAATGTACGCCATGTTCCAAATTATTATGCAAATGATATTTTTCTCTGATTTTCCTAAGTGGTCGGTGCAAATGACAGTCAGTCTAATAAAAGTCATCACCCGTTAGAGGATACATGGAATTTTACTGAAGAAACCTCCCAATGATAACAGTATAATCTCCAAAATGGAAAAAACTCAGACTGCACTGTTCCAAATTATTAGGCCCAGGAGAATTTCTGAACATTTGATCTGTTGTAAAGAACTGAAAATGCTCATTTGTCATTTGTGGAATTTGCAGCATTAGGAGGTCACATTCACTGAACAAAAAAGCTACTTACCGTATATACTCGTGTATAAGCCGAGATTTTCAGCACCTTTTTTTGTGCTGAAAATGCCCCCTCGGCTTATACACGAGTCATTGGGCAGAAACCAGCGGGGGAGGGGGTGCCGCGGCAGGAGCCGGTGGCTGGGATCATACTCACCTTCCCCGTGCCATCGCTGATGTCCGGCAATCGTCCGGTTCTCCCGGCTTCCTGCAGCTCTCCTGTGCTGAGCGGTGATGTAATACCGCTCATTAAGGTCATGTAATATGGACGCGACACCACTCCCATAGGCGTGGCGTCCATATTCATGGCCTTAATGAGCGGTATTACATCACCGCTCAGCACAGGAGAGCTGCAGGAAGCCGGGTACAACGCAGGATTGCCAGGACGGTCAGCGATGGCACGGGGAGGGTGAGTATGACGGGGGGAGAACGGAGGACGGGGAAGCATGGAGGAGGACAATGTGCACGGAGCAGGACGGGGTGGGGAGGACGGAGAGCAGAGAGGAGCACGGAGCAGGACGGGGGGGAGGACGAGAGCACAGAGGAGCACGGAGCAGGACAGGGGAAGGATGGAGGGCACAGAGGAGCACGGAGCAGGACGGGGGGAGGACGGAGAGCACAGAGCAGGACAGGGGGAGGATTGAAAGCACAGAGGAGCACGGAGCAGGACGGGGGGAGGATGGAGAGCACAGAGTAGCACGGAGCAGGACGGGGGGGAGGATAGAGGGCACAGAGGAGCACGGAGCAGGACGGGGGAGAGGATAGAGGGCACAGAGGAGCATGGAGCAAGATGGGGGAGGATGGAAAGCACAGAGGAGCACGGAGCAGGACGAGGGGGAGGACGGAGAGCACAGCGGAGCACGGAGCAGGACGGGGGGGAGGATGGAGGGCACAGAGGAGCACGGAGCAGGATGGAGAGCACAGAGGAGCACGGAGCAGGACGGGGGGCACAGGAGGATGGAGCAGGAAGGGAGGAGCAGAGGAGAATGGGGGAGCACAGAGCTGGATGGGGGAGCAAGGAGGAGGACGGGGGCAGCACGGAGCAGGAGTGGGGGAGGATGGAGGGCACAGAGGAGCACGGAGCAGGACGGGGGGAGGATGGAGGGCACAGAGGAGCACGGAGCATATGGAGAGCACAGAGGAGCACAGAGCAGGACGGGGGGCACAGGAGGATGGAGTAGGAAGGGGGGAGCACAGAGGAGAATGGGGGAGCACAGAGCTGGATGGGGGAGCAAGGAGGAGGACGGGGGCAGCACAGAGCATGACGGCGGTTTATACACCCGGCGTATACGCGAGTCAATAAGTTTTCCCAGTTTTTTGTGGCAAAATTAGGGGGGTAGGCTTATACACGGGTCGGCTTATACATGAGTATATACGGTAACTCCAAAACACCCTAACAGGCCGAATTACATGTAACACATGATCCCTTCTTTGATGTCACCTTCACAATTCTTGCATCCATTGAACTTGTGAGTGTTTGGAGAGTTTCTTCTTGTATTTCTTTGCCTCCCAGAGCTGCTGTTTTGATGTGAACGGCCTCCCACCCTCTCAGATCTTTTGCTTGATGATACTCCAAAGGTTCTCTATAGGGTTGAGGTCAGGGGAGTTTATCTCCTTTTATGCCCATAGAAGCCAATGACTCACAGGTCTTCTTTGCAGCATGAGATGGGGCATTGTCAGCATGAAGATGATTTTGCTCCTGAGTTTCTGCTTTTTATACCAGGGAAGAAAGATTTCAGTCAGAAACTCTATATACTTTGCAGAGGTCATTTTGACACCTTCAGGAACCTTAAAGGGTCCTACCAGCTGTTTCCCCATGATTCTGGCCCAAAACATGACTCCTCCACCTTCCTGCTGACGTCGCAGCCTTGTTGGGACATGATGGGAACCCACCAACCATCCACTACTCCATCCATCTGGACCATCCAGGGTTGCTCGACACTCATCAGTAAACAAGACAGTTTGAAAATTAGTATTCATGTATGTCTGGGCCCACTGCAACCGTTTCTGCTTGTGAGCACTGTTTAGGGGTGGCCGAATAGTAGGTTTATGCACCACAGCAAGCCTTTGAAGGATCCTACACTTTGAGGTTTGAGGAACTCCAGAGGCACTAGCAGCTTCAAATATCTGTTTGCTGGTTTGTAATTGCTTTTTAGCAGCTGCTCTCTTAAACTTATGAACTTGCCTGATAGAAACCTTCCTCATTCTGCCTTTATCAGCACAAACACGTCTGTGCTCAGAATCAGCCACAAATCTCTTAACAGTACCATGATCACACTTAGTTTTCGGAATATCTAATGTTTTCGTCCCTTGACCAAAGCATAGCACTATTTGATGCTTTTCAGTAGCAGAGCTTGCGTTGTATTCATCTTGTCTCACCGCCAATATATGTGTGGGGGTTACCTAATTCTTTGGGGCGCTTCTCCGGGGCACTTAGCTTTCCCCTTTCTATCTTTAGGCTTAGCTAACTCTCCGGCTGTGTCGAGGTTCGAGGGATTCCAGAAGCACCAACAGCTTCAAATATCTGTTTGCTGGTTTGTAATGGCTTTTTAGCAGCTGCTCTCTTAATCCGATGAACTTGCCTGGCAGAAACCTTCCTCATTCTGCCTTTATCAGCACAAACACGTCTGTGCTCAGAATCAGCCAAAAATCTCTTAGATCACAACCATGATCATCATGGCCAGATCACCACAATCACACATCTGATCACCACAATCACACAGCCTGACCACCACAATCACACAGCCTCATCACCACAATCACACATCTGATCACCACAATCACACAGCCTCACACCACAATCACACATCTGATCACCACAATCACACAGCCTGACCACCACAATCACATGCCTGACCACCACAATCACACCGTCTTATCACCACAATCATACAGCCTGACACCACATCACATGCCAGATCACACACACACCTGATCACTGCAATCACACAGCTGATCACACAATCACACCGTCTGATCACCATAATCACTTGTCTGATCACCACAATCACACCATTTGATCACTACAACCACACATCCAGATCGCCACAACCACACATCCAGATCGCCACAGTCACACAGCCTGATCACCACAATCACACCTTCTGATCACCACAATCACATGGTCTGATCACCACAATCACACACCCTGATCACCACAACCACACATCCAGATTGCCACAGTCACACAGCCTGATCACCACAATCACACACCCTGATCACCATAATCACACATTCTGATCACCACAATCACATGGCCAGATCACCACAATCACACAGCCTGATCACAACCCTGATCATCATGGCCAGATCACCACAATCACACATCTGATCACCACAATCACACAGCCTGATCACCACAATCACACAGCCTGATCACCACAATCACACACCCTGATCACCACAATCACACCTTCTGATCACCACAATCACATGGTCTGATCACCACAATCACACCTTCTGATCACCACAATCACACACCCTGATCACCACAATCACACCTTATGATCACCACAATCACATGGTCTGATCACCACAATCACACCTTCTGATCACCACATCACACCTTCTGATCACCACAATCACACACCCTGATCACCACAACCACAAATCCAGATTGCCACAATCACACAGCCTGATCACCACAATCACATGGCCAGATCACCACAATCACACCTTCTGATCACCACAATCACACCTTCTGATCACCACAATCACATGGCCAGATCACCACAATCACACCTTCTGATCACCACAATCACACCTTCTGATCACCACAATTACACACCCTGATCACCACAACCACAAATCCAGATTGCCACAATCACACAGCCTGATCACCACAATCACATGGCCAGATCACCACAATCACACCTTCTGATCACCACAATCACACCTTCTGATCACCACAATCACATGGCCAGATCACCACAATCACACCTTCTGATCACCACAATCACATGGCCAGATCACCACAATCATACACCCTGATCACCACAATCACACCTTCTGATCACCACAATCACACCTTCTGATCACCACAATCACACCTTCTGATCACCACAATCACACCTTCTGATCACCACAATCACATGGCCAGATCACCACAATCACATCTGATCACCACAATCACATGGCCAGATCACCACAATCATACACCCTGATCCCACAATCACACCTTCTGATCACCACAATCACACCTTCTGATCACCACAATCACATGGCCAGATCACCACAATCACATCTGATCACCACAATCACATGGCCAGATCACCACAATCATACACCCTGATCACCACAATCACACCTTCTGATCACCACAATCACACCTTCTGATCACCACAATCACACCTTCTGATCACCACAATCACATCTGATCACCACAATCACACCTTCTGATCACCACAATCACACCTTCTGATCACCACAATCACACCTTCTGATCACCACAATCACATCTGATCACCACAATCACACCTTCTGATCACCACAATCACACCTTCTGATCACCACAATCACATGGCCAGATTACCACAATCACATCTGATCACCACAATCACACCTTCTGATCACCACAATCACATGGCCAGATCACCACAATCATACACCCTGATCACCACAATCACACCTTCTGATCACCACAATCACACCTTCTGATCACCACAATCACATGGCCAGATCACCACAATCATACACCCTGATCACCACAATCACACTTTAATCTGGGTAAGTAGAAACAGATTACATTTCAGCGTAATGGAGGGGAAGAGGATTGCACTTCAATCCCTCAAATACTATGTGAAAAAAGTTGCAAAAAAATATTGTGTATGACTTTTTGTGACTTGCTTGTTCATATAACCCCGACAGCAGCCTAAATCTTCGTCCAACCTGTATGACCACAACGTACAGAAGCCTAAATCTCCATCTATCCTGCAGGACCACAATATATAGCAGCCTAGATCTCCGTCTATCATCTATGACCTCAACGTATAGGAGCCTAGATCATCCTGTATGACCCCAACATACTGTACATAGATCTCTGACTCCATGACCCTGATGTAGGAAGTTGATCACTTCCATATCATTAAACTTTCTGAAATATTATTTCCAGAACACTCCGGAATGATGAGGTTGTCATGGTAACTATCACTAACCAGACTTGAATGGAAAATTTCCTATGTAAGTGTTCTATTAACAGATGGGCTCCCGCCCCTGCCCACATCACTACACGGCGTCACTGCCAGATGGGGGCGATGATCACTACTGAGCAGATGGGATCAGTGTTCTCAGCTCCTACGCAGACCAATGTACAGGAACAGTAAAGTTTGGACACCTCTGTTCATGCAGTGGTTTTCCATTTAATTCCCTGGGATGTGCACATTGTAGATTCAGACTGAAGGCAGCAAAACCATGAAGGAAGGAGCAGATATGGAGACAAGGGGTAGACACACATGTGACACAATCCAAAATATGTGCCAAACCTCAGATTCCTAAGTTATTCCTAACCCCATGTTAGTCTGAATTCAGTTTTGCATCCCCTCAGCTTTTCTCCTTTTCTCCAGTAGTTTGGATTTCTGCAGTCTTGTTGTGGCTTCTTATTGTTTGTGGTCCACAGTAGTGACTTCTTCTTGTTTGCGGTCCACAGTAGTGACTTCTTCTTGTTTGCAGTCCATAGTAGTGACTTCTTGTTTGCGGTCCACAGTAGTGGCTTCTTCTTGCTTGCGGTCCACAGTGGTGTCTTCTTATTGTTTGTGGTCCACAGTAGTGACTTCTTCTTATTTGTGGTCCACAGTAGTGACTTCTTCTTGTTTGCGGTCCACAGTAGTGGCTTCTTCTTGTTTGCGGTCCACAGTAGTGTTTTCTTGTTTGCGGTCCATAGTAGTGTCTTCTTGTTTGTGGTTCACAGTAGTGACTTCTTGTTTGCGGTCCACAGTAGTGACTTCTTCTTGTTTGCGGTCCACAATAGTGTTTTCTTGTTTGCGGTCCACAGTAGTGTTTTCTTGTTTGCGGTCCATAGTAGTGTCTTCTTGTTTGTGGTTCACAGTAGTGACTTCTTGTTTGCGGTCCACAGTAGTGGCTTCTTCTTGTTTGCGGTCCACAATAGTGTTTTCTTGTTTGCGGTCCACAGTAGTGACTTCTTCTTGTTTGCGGTCCACAGTAGTGTTTTCTTGTTTGCGGTCCATAGTAGTGTCTTCTTGTTTGCGGTCCATAGTAGTGTTTTCTTGTTTGCGGTCCATAGTAGTGTCTTCTTGTTTGCGGTCCACAGTAGTGTTTTCTTGTTTGCGGTCCATAGTAGTGTCTTCTTGTTTGCGGTCCACAGTAGTGTTTTCTTGTTTGCGGTCCATAGTAGTGTTTTCTTGTTTGCGGTCCATAGTAGTGTCTTCTTGTTTGCGGTCCACAGTAGTGTTTTCTTGTTTGCGGTCCATAGTAGTGTCTTCTTGTTTGTGGTTCACAGTAGTGACTTCTTGTTTGCGGTCCACAGTAGTGACTTCTTCTTGTTTGCGGTCCACAGTAGTGTTTTCTTGTTTGCGGTCCATAATAGTGTCTTCTTGTTTGTGGTTCACAGTAGTGACTTCTTGTTTGCGGTCCACAGTAGTGACTTCTTGTTTGCGGTCCACAGTAGTGGCTTCTTGTTTGCGGTCCATAGTAGTGACTTCTTCTTGTTTGTGGTCCACAGTAGTGGCTTCTTCTTGTTTGCGGTCCACAGTAGTGTTTTCTTGTTTGCGGTCCATAGTAGTGTCTTCTTGTTTGTGGTTCACAGTAGTGACTTCTTGTTTGCGGTTCACACTAGTGACTTCTTGTTTGCGGCCCACAGTAGTGTTTTCTTGTTTGCGGTCCACAGTAGTGACTTCTTCTTGTTTGTGGTCCACAGTAGTGTCTTCTTGTTTGCGGCCCACAGTAGTGTTTTCTTGTTTGCGGTCCACAGTAGTGACTTCTTCTTGTTTGTGGTCCACAGTAGTGTCTTCTTGTTTGCGGTCCACAGTAGTGTCTTCTTGTTTGTGGTCCACAGTAGTGACGTCTTGTTTGTGGTCCATAGTAGTGGCTTCTTGTTTGTGGTGCACAGTAGTGGCTTCTTCTTGTTTTCTGTCCACAGTAGTGTTTTCTTGTTTGCTGTCCACAGTAGTGTTTTCTTATTTGCAGTCCACAGTAGTGGCTTCTTCTTGTTTGCTGTCCATAGTAGATGATCACTACTGAGCAGATGGGATCAGTGTTCTCAGCTCCTACGCAATGTACAGGAACAGTAAAGTTTGGACACCTCTGTTCATGCAGTGGTTTTCCATTTATTTCCCTGGAATGTGCACATTGCAGATTCAGACTGAAGGCAGCAAAACCATGAAGGAAGGAGCAGATATGGAGACAAGGGGTAGACACACGTGACACAATCCAAAATATGTGCCAAACCTCAGATTCCTAAGTTATTCCTAACCCCATGTTAGTCTGAATTCAGTTTTGCATCCCCTCAGCTTTTCTCCTTTTCTCCGGTAGTTTGGATTTCTGCAGTCTTGTTGTGGCTTCTTATTGTTTGTGGTCCACAGTCATGACTTCCTGTTTGCGGTCCACAGTAGTGACTTCTTCTTGTTTGCGGTCCATAGTAGTGGCTTCTTGCTTGCGGTCCACAGTAGTGGCTTCTTCTTGCTTGCGGTCCACAGTAGTGTCTTCTTGCTTGCGGTCCACAGTAGTGGCTTCTTCTTGTTTGCGGTCCACAGTAGTGACTTCTTGTTTGTGGTCCACAGTAGTGACTTCTTGTTTGTGGTCCACAGTAGTGTCTGGTTGTTTGTGGTCCACAGTCATGATTTCTTGCTTGCGGTCCACAGTAGTGGCTTCTTCTTGTTTGCGGTCCACAGTAGTGACTTCTTGTTTGTGGTCCACAGTAGTGACTTCTTGTTTGTGGTCCACAGTAGTGTCTGGTTGTTTGTGGTCCACAGTCATGACTTCTTGCTTGCGGTCCACAGTAGTGGCTTCTTCTTGTTTGCGGTCCACAGTGGTGTCTTCTTGTTTGCGGTCCACAATAGTGTTTTCTTGTTTGTGGTCCACAGTAGTGACTTCTTGTTTGTGGTCCACAGTAGTGACTTCTTGCTTGTGGTCCACAGTAGTGGCTTCTTCTTGTTTGCGGTCCACAGTAGTGACTTCTTGCTTGCGGTCCACAGTAGTGGCTTCTTCTTGTTTGCGGTCCACAGTGGTGACTTCTTGTTTGCGGTCCACAATAGTGTTTTCTTGTTTGCGGTCCACAATAGTGGCTTCTTCTTGTTTGCGGTCCACAGTCATGACTTCTTGCTTGCGGTCCACAGTAGTGGCTTCTTCTTGTTTGCGGTCCACAGTGGTGTCTTCTTGTTTGCGGTCCACAATAGTGTTTTCTTGTTTGTGGTCCACAGTAGTGACTTCTTGTTTGTGGTCCACAGTAGTGACTTCTTGCTTGCGGTCCACAGTAGTGGCTTCTTCTTGTTTGCGGTCCACAGTGGTGACTTCTTGTTTGCGGTCCACAATAGTGTTTTCTTGTTTGCGGTCCACAATAGTGGCTTCTTCTTGTTTGTGGTCCACAGTCATGACTTCTTGCTTGCGGTCCACAGTAGTGGCTTCTTCTTGTTTGCGGTCCACAGTGGTGTCTTCTTGTTTGCGGTCCACAATAGTGTTTTCTTGTTTGTGGTCCACAGTAGTGACTTCTTGTTTGTGGTCCACAGTAGTGACTTCTTGCTTGTGGTCCACAGTAGTGGCTTCTTCTTGTTTGCGGTCCACAGTAGTGACTTCTTGCTTGCGGTCCACAGTAGTGGCTTCTTCTTGTTTGCGGTCCACAGTGGTGACTTCTTGTTTGCGGTCCACAATAGTGTTTTCTTGTTTGCGGTCCACAATAGTGGCTTCTTCTTGTTTGCGGTCCACAGTAGTGACTTCTTGTTTGTGATCCACAGTAGTGGTTTCTTCTTGTTTGCAGTCCTCGATAGTCGCTTCTTGTTATTTGTGGTTCTCAGTAGTGGCTTCTTCTTGTTTGCAGTTGTAAAGGGTTGGTCGAGGGGTGATCTTACTG
The DNA here is from genome assembly GCA_033576555.1 of Oophaga sylvatica. Taxonomy (NCBI): domain Eukaryota; kingdom Metazoa; phylum Chordata; class Amphibia; order Anura; family Dendrobatidae; genus Oophaga; species Oophaga sylvatica. Next base: position 62,241 of record JARQOD010001973.1, on the reverse strand, counting down.
GGAACTGCTGCATTCTTTACTCCTGTTACCTCTATTCTCCTGGGTGCTCTTCTCCCATTACAGAGCATACAGAACAATCAGAGTCAGAGTCCAGAATCACGTCAAACAGTTCGGCTTTATTTTCCTCCGGACACAGCACATCCAAGACACCATAAGCACGTCTTACACAATACCAGCAATACATTCTTCACAATTCTGCCTCCTCTCCGCTGCCACACCAGAATGGACCACAAAGTACTGACGGGACGAGGAGCACGGTGAAAACGGCACTTCGATCTCTTCCCCTGGAGACACTTCAATCCAGTATAGAAAGACACATCTACTAGGTCGTCCACCCCTCTCTGGTTATCCTGCCCGGATACTTGCTGGTGGCCCACTCGCTGCTACGCTCATGCACGACCTCTTCTGCTGAGCGTTCTCACAGTGGTTCTTCCACTGGACTACTGCTACGTAAACCCACTCACTTTGGGCTCACGTTACCATGGTGAATCCTTCACCGGCTGCTCAGGGGTTGCTGGCCCCCTCTCACTTCTTCTCTATGCTCAGGGCCCAGAAACGTGGACGTCCTCACACTAGCAAGGTCCGCCTCCGACTGACTTCCGCTACGAGGAAATCTTCCTGACAGACCCCCGCTTGGAGGCAATCCTTCCCTGGCAACAAGTCCCTAACCTATTGTCCCTATTGGATTGGATGTGCTCAATGCCCCTCTCTAGTGTCCAAACCCAAATACTGAATTGACATATTTTTCTAACTTTCTGACTGGATCTCTAACTTGCCCCCCTTAGTGATCCCTTGCAAACTATATCTAAACCCATATATATATACTATCCTACTAGTGCCCTCCTCTAGTGACCCCTAGGATGCACGATCCACCTATAACTAAACCTCCACTAATCAGACATATTAGAAATTACACAAGTACATGACATCATAAATTACAGATAAGGCATACATTTACACACATAAAGAGAATGCAACAGTTCAAGGGTTAATTCTCGTGACCACCTTACATTCCCCCTTCCTTTAACTGATCAGATGTCACCACATATGCAGCGGCGGAGCTGGACAGCGGATCAGCCGGAGCTCCAGGTATCCGGGTTCCCTATGCAGTTTATTCCGCAAGCGCTACAGCCGAATAAGCCCTGACCCGACCAAATGCGCTCATCTCTAGTTATAACAGAGGGGCAGGTTATAACAGGGAGCAGGTTATAACAGTGGGCAGGTTATAACGGGGGACAGGTTATAACGGGGGCAGGTTATAACGGGGGGGCAGGTTATAACGGGAAGCAGGTTATAACAGTGGGCAGGTTATAACGGGGGGCAGGTTATAACAGGGGGCAGGTTATAACAGTGGGCAGGTTATAACAGGGGGCAGGTTATAATGGGGGCAGGTTATAACAGTGGGCAGGTTATAACGGGGAGCAGGTTATAACGGGGGGCAGGTTATAACAGTGGGCAGGTTATAACGGGGTAACTTAAGTTACATTCACAAGCCAAAAACTGACTTAATAATGGCTACAGACTGTTCATTGAAGGCAGGCACAAAAATGAGTGACTGTACATTGTACAGTCACGGCCAAAAGTTTTGAGAATGACACAAATATTCTATTTTCACATGATCTGCTGCCCTCTGGTTTTTATGTGTGTTTGACAGATGTTTTTATCACAGACAGAAATATAATAATTGTAAACATATGAGTAATAAAAGCTTATATTGACAGTTAGAATGAGTTAATGCAGCAAGTCAGTATTTGCAGTGTTGACCCTTCTTCTTCAGGACCTCTGCAATTCTCCCTGGCATGCTCTCAATCAACTTCTGGACCAAATCCTGACTGATAGCAGTCCATTCTTGCACAATCAATGCTTTCATTTTGTCAGAAATTTTAGGTTTTTGTTTGTCCACCCGTCTCTTGATGATTGACCACAAGTTCTCAATGGGATTAAGATCTGGGGAGTTTCCAGGCCATGGACCCAAAATCTCTATGTTTTGTTCTCTGAGCCATTTAGTTATCACCTTTGCTTTATGGCAAGGTGCTCCATCATGCTGGAAAAGGCATTGTTGATCGCCAAACTGCTCTTGGAGGGTTGGGAGAAGTTGCTCTTGGAGGACATTCTGGTACCATTCTTTATTCATGGCTGTGTTTTTAGGCAAGACTGTGAGAGAGCCGATTCCCTTGGCTGAGAAGCAACCCCACACATGAATGGTTTCAGGATGCTTAACAGTTGGCATGAGACAAGACTGGTGGTAGCGCTCACCTTGTCTTCTCCGAATGAGGCGTTTTCCTGATGTCCCAAACAATCGAAAAGGGGATTCATCAGAGAAAATAACTTTACCCCAGTCCTCAGCAGTCCACTGCCTGTACCTTTTGCAGAATATCAGTCTGTCCATGATGTTTTTTCTGGAGAGAAGTGACTTCTTTGCTGCCCTCCTTGAGAACAGGCCTTGCTCCAAGAGTCTCCGCCTCACAGTGCGTGCAGATGCACTCACACCTGCCTGCTGCCATTCCTGAGCAAGCTCTGCACTGCTGGTAGCCCAATCCCGCAGCTGAAACACTTTTAAGAGACGGTCCTGGCGCTTGCTGGTCTTTCTTGGGCGCCCTGGAGCCTTTTTGGCAACAATGGAACCTCTCTCCTTGAAGTTCTTGATGATGCGATAGATTGTTGACTGAGGTGCAATCTTTCTAGCTGCGATACTCTTCCCTGTTAGGCCATTTTTGTGCATTGCAATGATGACTGCACGTGTTTCTTTAGAGATAACCATGATTAACAGAAGAGAAACAATGATGCCAAGCACCAGCCTCCTTTTAAAGTGTCCAGTGGTGTCATTCTTACTTAATCATGACAGATTGATCTCCAGCCATGTCCTCATCAACACCCACACCTGTGTTAATGGAGCAATCACTGAAAAGAGGTCAGCTGGTCCTTTTAAGGCAGGGCTGCAATAATGTTGAAATGTGTTTTGGGGGATAAAGTTCATTTTCTAGCCAAATATTGACTTTACAAGTAATTGCTGTTAAGCTGATCACTCTTTATAACATTCTGGAGTATATGCAAATTGCCATTAGAAAAAGTGAAGCAGTAGACTTTGTAAAAATTAATATTTGTGTCATTCTCAAAACTTTTGTCCATGACTGTACATTAAACTATTCTCAATAGATTTCAGCACAGTTTGATTTTTCAACAATAAAATTAAATACAAAATACAGTGTTATTACTTGGTAACTTACGTTACACATAAAGGAAAGGCAATTGTCCTTCATGAGACGCCAAATTATCTGTTCTGGTAAACAGGGGTGTTATTGTGTGATATGTTCTGTGGGTATCATTTTGTGTATATTTATATTTTACTGATTTCTGTGTATTTCACATATTGTCTAGAGTCTCAATTGTCAGCCTTTTGGCTGATAATTGAGTTAGCTCACCTACCATCTGCAGCCTGAATGTGTCTATGCCTTTTGATGAACCACTGCTGATATCTCCTGATTGTCCATTCATGCCCCCTCAGCTATCCAGATGCAGGGAGTCATCCCCTGTAGTGCCTTAATCCCTGAGGCACCTTTCCCAAGTCAGAAAGGCCTGAAAGCCATCAAACCGATCTGACTACCTTTGGAGATAAGGAGGGGGTCTGCGGACTACAGAGAGGTTGAAGTCAGTCCTGTGTGAAAAGGATGGTGTACAGACACAGCACGTCAGAGAGAAAAGGTACTGCCACACTAAACAATCCCGCTAGCGATCACGATAACGACGCATACTAATGCGATCGCTAGCGGGATTGTTTCTATATCGCTAAATGCGGCCACATTTAGCGATATAGTTAACGACGCTATCGCCGTTAGCGATCTTCTTAACGACTTTAGCGGTACAAAAGTACCGCTAAATCGCTAAGAAAAGGTGCCACAATAAGCGATATATACTTACCCAGCGGGCGCGCCGACGAGAAAATAGGGTCCGGAGCGATTCCAGCGACGAGCGAGATCTCAGCAGGGAGCTCGTCGCTGGCAGCTGCCGCACTGAACAACATCGCTAACAGGATCGCTAAATAGTGACGTTTTTTAGCGATCCCGTTAGCGATATTGTTTAGTGTGGCATACCCTAAAGAAGGATATGGTTTCTTCTGTTTTATCCTCTGTCGTCTGGATTATTGGACTGATCTCCTGGGACATTTATCCTGTTACTGGACTGCATTCATGTTCTGGACTATTGTATCCTCAGTGTGGTGGATTGTTTATAGACCTTTCAGTTTTGCCTATAATAAAGGTCTTGGGATTGTTTGCACTCCTCTTGCTCTGTTGATTGTGTGATACCGGAGAAGGACCCCGCAACAAAGGGAGAAGCCCTATTCTTATTGTATTAAAACACCAAGTCCAAGCGACTGGAACAAATGTATTGTAACCTCTCAAGTTAAATGCAACAATTTATATAACAAGAAATGTAGGTAACTTACGTTACAAAACAAAGAATGTGTTCAACTCAGTGTTTATATTGGAGAAGGCAAACTGACCTTATTTAGATAAAACAAAGGCTGCGTGTGAATTCATTGGTGTGAACTGCATACGTAGACTAACATTTTGTATAAAAATGTAATCAATCAATATTCATACTTCAGGTGTCAACATTTTTGCAGAGTGGAAATTTTGATTACAAAATCTGACCGTTGATCAATGACACAATGTAGAGTAAATTTTAATCTAGGCCTACACATGGGGCCAGCCCGATGAATTCAGACACCGCTCATGAAGACCTTCAACAAGGAGGTAATTTGTGCTCACGGCTCATTTATCTTCCTGGCTACTCAAAAAATTCCCAAATGTCCCTAGAACCCATTTTCAGGGGAGGATCAACCTTTCTTCAAATTTGACAGACGTGATAATAAATGTCATCATCTTTAGACGGCCATTTCCAGGTATTTTTATTGTTGCCAGAGTTCCATGGTTTTCACATGCAGCCTCAGTGACCACTCCGCGATACTTTCTGCCATCACATTACTTCAGCCAGCCATCAACGTTGTACTCAATATCATTGTAATAGACCATGTTTTTAGTGGTTCTAAAGCCAATAAATTTACCTGCAAAATACCCTGTGGCATGAAATGTGGAAATTCCTTCCACAGGCTTTGCATTGCTTACCCACTGCGTTACATCCGGAGCCACATTTCTGCCATCAGTCCCAGTGTTGCTTATGTGTAGGACCTCGACATTCTTCAGCTCGTTTGCAGCTTTGACAGTTGCATTTTGGACAATTTCCTCCCTGGTCGTGATGAATTCTCGTCCACGCCTTCTCAGCTCCTATTCCATCTACAGGACCTTTGCCATCAGGTCCATAAAGTGACTCCAATAGTTTTTCACTACTCGTATTTCTTGGTGAGCTGGTGGGAAGTCACCTCCTCACTTTCGCAGTTGCTTTGCCTAAGGAATTAGCGGATTTGTATGGCACTAGTGACTTAGCACTTGGAATCTGTTTCACACTTTTAGTTCTCTGCATTTCCTAACCCTTGCACGAACCTTCATCCTTTCTTCTTCTTTAACCCCTTTCTGCTATCCGACGTACTATCCCGTCCATGAAACCCGTGCCAATCTGACCATGGACGGGATAGTACGTCGCATGCGATCGGACGCGCTCTCGTGGGGGAGCGCAGCTGATCGCGGCCGGGTGTCAGCTGATTATCACAGCTGACACCCGGCACTATGTGCCAGGAGAGGTCACGGACCGCTCCCGGTACATTAACCCCTGGCACACCGCAATCAGACATGATCGCGGTGTACCGGGGGCACAGGGGAGCATCGCGAAGGGAGGGGCTCCCTGCGTGCTTCCTGAGACCCTCAGAACAGCACGATGTGACCGCGCTGTTCTGAAGGCCTCTTACCTGCAGGACCCCGGATCCAAGATGGCCGCCGGGTCCTGCAGGGAGGCGGCTTCCTCAGTGCCTGCTGAGAGCAGGCGCTGAGGAAGCCTGCAGCACTGCCTGTGAGATCGCTGGTCTGACAGAGTGCTGTGCACACTGTCACACCAGCGATCTGACCCTACAGAGTAATGTCCCACCCTGGGATAAAGTAAAAAAGTTAAAAAAAATAAAAATAACGTGTAAAAAAAATTCCAAAATGAAAAAAAAAAATATATATTCCCAATAAATTAATTTCTTCCTGTAAATAAGAAAAACAAAACAATAAAGTACACATTTGGTATCGCCGCGTCCGTAACGACCCCCCCTATAAAACTGTCCCACTAGTTAACCCCTTTAGTGAACCCCTTAAAAAAAAAAAGCAAAAATGTAATGCTTTATCATCATACCGCCAAACAAAAAGTGGAATAACACACGATCAAAAAGACCAATATAAATAAACATGGTACCGCTGAACACGTCATCATGTGCCGCAAAAAACGAGCCGTCATACAGCATCATCAGCGAAACAATAAAAAAGTTATAGCTCGCAGAATAAAGCGATGCAAAATAATTATTTTTATATAAAATTGTTTTTATTGTATAAAACCGCCAAAACCTAAAAAAATGATATAAATGAGTTATCGACATAATCGTACTGACCCGAAGAATAAAACTGCTTTATCAATTTTACCACACACGGAACGGTATAAACGCCTCCCCCAAAAGAAATTCATGAATTGCTGATTTTTGTTCATTCTAACTTTCCAAAAATAGAAATAAAAAGCGATCAAAAAATGTCACATGCCCAAAATGGTACCAATAAAAACGTCACCTCGTCCCGCAAAAAATAAGACCTCACATGACTCTGTGGGCCAAAATATGCAAAAATTATAGCTCTCAAGATGTGGTGATGCAAAGCTATTTTTTGCAATAAAAAGCGTCTTTTAGCGTGACAGCTGCCAATCATAAAAACCCGCTATAAATAGTAAATAAACCCCCCTTTATCACCCCCTTAGTTAGGGAAAAATAATAAAATTAAAAAATGTATTTATTTCCATTTTCCCATTAGGGTTAGGCTTAGGGTTGGGGCTAAAGTTAGGGTTAGGGTTGGGATTAGGGTTAGGGGTGTGTTGGGGTTAGGGTTGGAGTTAGAATTGGGGGTTTCCGCTGTTTAGGCACATCAGGGGCTCTCCAAATGTGACATGGCGTCTGATCTCAATTCCAGCCAATTCTGGGTTGAAAAAGTCAAACGGTGCTCCTTCACTTCTGAGCTCTGCCATGCGCCCAAACAGTAGTTTACCCCCACATATTGGGTATCAGCGTACTCAGGACAAATTGCACAATAACGATTGGGGTCCAATTTCTCCTGTTACCCTTGGGAAAATAAAAAATTGGGGCGAAAATATAATTTTTGTAAAAAAAAAATGATTTTTTTTTTTCGGCTGTACGTTATAAACTTCTGTGAAGCACTTGGAGCTTCATAGCGCTCACCACACGTCTAGATAAGTTCCTTGTGGGGTCTATTTTCCAAAATGGGGTCACTTGTGGGGGGTTTCCACTGTTTAGGCACACCAGGGACTATGCAAACGCGACATGATGCCTGCAGACCATTCCATCAAAGTCTGCAATACAAAACGTCACTACTTCCCTTCTGAGCCCCAACATGCGCCCATACAGTAGTTTTCTCCCACATATGGGGTATCAGCGTACTCAGGAGAAATTGACAACAACTTTTGGGGTCCAATTTCTCCTGTTACCCTTGGGAAAATAAAAAATTGGTGACTAATAGATAATTTTTGTGGGAAAAAAATAGAATTTTTTATTAATTCCCGGGCATTATAAACTTGTGTGAAACACTTGAGGGTTCAAAGTGCTCACCACAGATCTAGATAAGTTCCTTAGGGGGTCTAGTTTCCAAAATGGGGTCACTTGTGGGGGGTTTCCACTGTTTAGGCTCATCTGGGGCACTGCAAACGGAACATGACCCCATCAACATCTGCATTCCAAAACGTTACTGCTTCCTTTCCAAGCTCTGCCGTGCGCCCAAACAGTTCCCCCCCACATATGGGGTATCAGCGTACTCAGGACAAATTGGACAACAACTTTTGGGGTCCAATTTCCTTGGGAAAAATCAAAAATTTGGGACTAAAAAATCATTTTAGTGGAATTTTTTTTTCACACCCAGGCATTATAAACTTTTGTGAAACACTTTGGGGTTCAAAGTTCCATAGGGGGGTCTAGTTTCCAAAATGGCGTCCCTTGGGGGTTTCCACTGTTTAGGCGCATCAGGGGCTCTCCAAACGCGACATGGCGTCCAATCTCAATTCCAGCCAATTTTGGTTTGAAAAGTCAAACGGCGCTCCTTCCCTTACGAGCTCTGCCGTGTGCCTGTAACGCTGGTATTGTCTGTACTTTGTTTTCCAGCGTTACTCTGCATGTCTTTTGCATTAACCCTTTTGCTCCTTTCCCCCTAACCAGCTGGGATACTGTTGTCTGTTGCCTGTATGGATGCTGCTCAGTTCCCAGCTCTGCTGCGTGGCCGTACTTGCTTGAGTGTCTCCGCTGCGTTGCATGACCACCCGCATGTGCGGTTCCTGACCTGCTGTGAAAGCCGTCCGTAGGTTCCAAAGTCCTCTGCAATGGTGCATGATTTACTACGTGTGTGGCAGCAGTTTCTGTCAGGTGCCTGGCCTGCTGTAGAAGCCATCCGTAGGTTGCAAAGTCCTCTGCAATGGTGCATGATTTACTACGTGTGTGGCAACAGCCACTGTCAGGCGTTCCTCTGTGATGAGTTGTCTGGCTCTGCATAGGGGGCGCGGCCCACACCTGTCCTGCTTTTATGAGGATTGGGTGTGTACTAGAATTACTGCTCCAGCCTATCGCTGTGAAGCAGTTCATATATAAAGTTCCCCAGCTGTCACGCGGTCTTATGATATGTGTACGATGTCAGTAAACTATTCTTAAAAGAACAACACTCTATACAACATATAGATTAGCAACATCAGCATGTAAATATAGAATAGATTTACCTGACACGATATCCGTTGAACTCAGGGTTAATCTTGAGGACTTGATACACTGTCACAGGAAAGAGGAGGACCGGGGGTCTAACCTGACCCTAAACTGGGGTCCTAACTAATCCCTCACCTTGGAGGTACTGATAAAGGTTCAGAGGTCCAAGTCTCCAGCCTAACCCTGTCTCCTATCAGTCCCTGAACCCTGTAATCAGTCCTAAGAAGGATACTGATTACCACCAAAGGAATATGGGCTGATCTCTGCTAAATACACAGATTAGACATATTAGACAGACTGGAGAAAACACAGACTTGCATACACACTCAAACACAGAAGGAACATAAATGATCTGGGATATTAAACTCTAAGCAAGGTGAGCTTAAAACAACTAAGGAGCTCTTTAACTTAAGTCTATACAGATACAATCCTATCTGTGGTCTGCATGAAGAATTTCACTGGCAACTCCCAACACAGACAACCAGAGATTTAAAGGAAACCAATCAACAAATAATTAATTGCAGCCGGGAGAAACTGCACCCAGTCCCAGAACTGAGCACAGACAGAATTAACTCCCTAACTGCCAAACACAAAGAAACAGCAACTCAGCTATGAGAAGTCAGAATGTGCAACCGCGACGATCTTCGTGGCAATGCACACATGACAGTACCCCCCTTCTACGAGGGGCCTCCGGACCCTCAGGGCCAGGTTTGCCCGGGTGAGTTCTGTGGAAGGTCCGCACCAAACGATCTGCGTTAATGTCAGACGCAGGAACCCACGTCCTCTCCTCTGGACCATACCCCTTCCAATGCACCAAGTACTGAAGGGACCGGCGATTCAGACGTGAGTCAATGATCTTTGACACTTGAAACTCCAAGTTACCATTGACCACCACTGGAGGAGGAGGTAGAGGTGATGGTATGACTGGTGCCACGTACCTCTTAAGTAATGACTTGTGGAACACATTGTGGATTTTAAACGTAGGAGGGAGGTCCAGACGAAATGCCACAGGATTAATTATGGAACTGATCCTGTACGGCCCGATGAATCTGGGGCCCAGCTTCCAGGAGGGAACTTTAAGTTTTATATTCCTGGTAGACAACCATACCAGATCGTTCACATTAAGATCTGGACCAGAAACTCTCCTCCTATCAGCCATACGTTTATAACGGTTCCCCATAGCACTCAGATTATTCAATACACCTCTCCACACTGAAGCAAGTGACGACGAGAAACGCTCCTCCTCAGGAACCCCAGAAGGGACCCCCCCATTGAATGTACAAAACTGGGGATGAAAACCATATGCCCCAAAAAACGGGGACTTACCAGTGGACTCGCTCCGCCTGTTGTTAAGAGCGAACTCTGCCAGAGGCAGGAAAGAAGACCAGTCCTCCTGGTTCTCTGAGACAAAACACCGAAGATAAGTCTCTAGGCTTTGATTCAGACGCTCTGTCTGACCATTGGTCTGCGGATGAAAAGCCGAGGAAAATGACAATTGCATCCCCCGACGTAAACAAAATGCCCTCCAAAACTTGGACACAAACTGAGACCCCCTATCTGACACCACATCAGAAGGCAACCCATGAAGTCTCACAATCTCCCCAATGAACACCTGCGCCAGAGTTTTAGCATTAGGGAGGGCAGGAAGAGCAATGAAATGTGCCATCTTACTGAACCTGTCAACAACCACCAGTATGACAGTCTTCCCTGACGACTGAGGAAGGTCCGTGATGAAGTCCATAGACAAATGAGTCCATGGACGCTCCGGAAGTTTCAAGGGTAAGAGGGTCCCAGACGGACGGGTATGAGGGGTCTTAGAGCGAGCACAAACCCCACAGGACGCGACAAAAGTTAAAACATCTTTATTAACGTTAGGCCACCAAAACCGGCGAGAAAGGAGATCTAAAGTAGCCTTACTCCCTGGATGTCCTGCTAAAGCAGAATTATGATGTGCCTCAATAACCTTTTGTCTCAACTGATTTGGGACAAACAGTCTCCCTGGAGGTCCTGCAGGGGCGTCCCCCTGAGCCTCTAACACCTCCTCCTCAAGCTCAGAACATACAGCCGACACTACCACCCCCTCCTGAAGGATAGGAATCGGGTCATCCATTTTCCCGGCCCCTGGGAAACTGCGAGACAAGGCATCCGCCTTAACATTCTTAGATCCAGGGCGATAAGTGACAACAAAATTAAACCTGGTAAAAAACAACGACCATCGAGCTTGTCTGGAATTCAGACGCTTAGCAGATTCCAAATACAGCAGGTTCTTGTGATCAGTAATGACGGTGACCGGGTGGACTGCCCCCTCCAAAAAGTGACGCCATTCTTCAAAAGCCAACTTAATGGCCAAAAGTTCCCTATTGCCGATATCATAATTCCTTTCGGCGGACGACAATTTTTTAGAAAAGAAAGCGCACGGATGCCATTTACCAGGGGACGGACCCTGGGACAATATTGCACCCACCCCTACGTCAGACGCGTCCACCTCCACAACGAACGGCTGTGATGCATCTGGTTGGATGAGAACGGGTGCCGAAGCAAAACATTTTTTCAAAGAGGAAAAAGCTTGGCAAGCTTTGTCCGACCATTTAGAAAAATCCGTCCCTTTTCTTGTCATGTCAGTGAGAGGTTTGACAACAGATGAGAAATTACAAATAAATTTCCGGTAGTAGTTAGCAAACCCCAGAAAACGCTGCAGAGCCTTAAGATCCTCTGGCTGATCCCATTCAAGCACTGCTCTCACCTTTTCAGGGTCCATACGGAAACCGGAGGCTGACACCAAGAAACCCAAAAACTGAAGTTCCTGTACGGCGAATACACACTTTTCCAGTTTGGCGTATAGTTTATTGTCTCGCAAGATCTGCAACACCTGTCTCACATGCTCCTGGTGAGACCCAAGATCTGGTGAGTAAATTAAAATGTCATCCAAATATACGACCACAAACAGCCCCACCAGATGACGAAAAATGTCATTAACAAAATGTTGGAACACTGCTGGTGCAGTAGTCAGACCAAAAGGCATGACAAGGTTCTCATAATGTCCCTCCGGCGTGTTAAACGCCGTTTTCCACTCATCCCCCTCTTTTATCCTAATCAGATTATACGCCCCCCTGAGATCCAATTTAGAGAACCATTTGGCGCCAACAATTTGATTGAAGAGATCAGGAATCAGAGGGAGTGGATACGGATCTCGAACAGTAATCCGATTAAGTTCGCGGAAATCCAAGCAAGGGCGTAGGCCTCCATCTTTTTTCTTCACAAAGAAGAACCCCGCGGCCACTGGGGAAGATGAAGGTCTAATATGCCCTTTGGCCAGACTCTCCGAAATATAATCTTTCATAGCCTGCCTCTCAGGACCAGAAAGGTTATATAACCTAGCTTTAGGTAACTTAGCATCAGGAAGTAAATTAATAGAGCAGTCATACACGCGATGAGGAGGCAACTCCTGACACCCCTCCTCAGAGAACACATCCCCAAAGTCCTCCAAAAAAGGAGGCAAAGTACTAGGCACGACCGCACTGATGACTGTGTTCATGCAGTTACTTTTGCAAAACTCCCCCCATTGGCTTATATCTCTGGACTGCCAATTAATCACAGGGTTATGTTTAACCAACCAAGGAAGTCCCAACACAATAGGAGTAGGTAGACCCTCCAACACATAACAAGATAATAGTTCCCTATGTATTGCCCCTACCCGAAGGTCAATGTTATGAACCTCATGAACAAAGCTACCTTGGCCGAGAGGCCTGGCGTCAATGGAGAATATAGGGATCGGTTTGACCAATACACTCAGATGCATACCTTGAGCCTGAGCAAACTGAGCGTCAACCAGATTAGCCCGGACCCACTATCAAGAAGAACAGAAAATCTCTCCACTCTCGTACCAACCACCACCTCCACTGGTACAAGGAACTGAGAAGAACTAGCGGACGAAATACATACTCCCAGGTTGTCGTCCACCACACAACCTGGGATTAACAGTTTTCCGGCGACTTTTTGCTCAACAAGGCACGGGATGGACATCCCCCAACAAAATGTCCCTCTTTCCCGCAGAAGAAACACCTTCTAGTCCTGCGGCGTACCGCCAATCCCCTCCTACGAAATGATGTCCCTCCCAACTGCATAGGCTCCTCCGAACAGACAAGGGGAACCTCAACATAAGGGACTTTAGTAGTAGGTGGAGTAACAACAGGGGGCGGAGTTACCTCGCACCTCTCCCGGAGCCGTCTATCAGTACGGATAGCTAGGGCCATAGCAGCCTCCAGTGATGGAGGAGAATCATACTGAGCCAAAACGTCCTTTAATTTGTCAGAAAGCCCATGACAAAACTGGCTTCTAAGAGCTGGGTCATTCCACTGAGTATCTGTGGCCCATCTACGGAACTCAGAAGCAAATTCCTCCGCCGGACGATCTCCCTGCTGTATCTTACGTAATTTTGTCTCAGCAAGAGAGACCCGATCTGGGTCATCATATACCAAACCCAGGGCAGTAAAAAATCGATCTACTGACTGTAGAGCCGGGGATCCCGGAGGAAGGGAGAAGGCCCAGGATTGAGGGTCCCCTTGTAGGAGCGAGATAACAATTCCCACTCTCTGCTCTTCACTCCCTGATGATCGAGGCCGAAGCCGAAAATACAATTTACATGCTTCCCTGAAGGTAAAAAATTTGTCTCGCCCACCAGTGAACCTGTCCGGGAGAGCTACTTTAGGTTCCAATCTGGTTTGCTCCGAGGGAGACAAAACTTTGGACTTAATGTCCGTCAGCTCCATGGATAATCCCTGCAACTGCAGAGCCAGCTGGGCTACTGGATCCATGGCAACTGGGAATAATTTTATAGGCCAGTGAAAATGTCACGCGGTCTTATGATATGTGTACGATGTCAGTAAACTATTCTTAAAAGAACAACACTCTATACAACATATAGATTAGCAACATCAGCATGTAAATATAGAATAGATTTACCTGACACGATATCCGTTGAACTCAGGGTTAATCTTGAGGACTTGATACACTGTCACAGGAAAGAGGAGGACCGGGGGTCTAACCTGACCCTAAACTGGGGTCCTAACTAATCCCTCACCTTGGAGGTACTGATAAAGGTTCAGAGGTCCAAGTCTCCAGCCTAACCCTGTCTCCTATCAGTCCCTGAACCCTGTAATCAGTCCTAAGAAGGATACTGATTACCACCAAAGGAATATGGGCTGATCTCTGCTAAATACACAGATTAGACATATTAGACAGACTGGAGAAAACACAGACTTGCATACACACTCAAACACAGAAGGAACATAAATGATCTGGGATATTAAACTCTAAGCAAGGTGAGCTTAAAACAACTAAGGAGCTCTTTAACTTAAGTCTATACAGATACAATCCTATCTGTGGTCTGCATGAAGAATTTCACTGGCAACTCCCAACACAGACAACCAGAGATTTAAAGGAAACCAATCAACAAATAATTAATTGCAGCCGGGAGAAACTGCACCCAGTCCCAGAACTGAGCACAGACAGAATTAACTCCCTAACTGCCAAACACAAAGAAACAGCAACTCAGCTATGAGAAGTCAGAATGTGCAACCGCGACGATCTTCGTGGCAATGCACACATGACACCAGCCCTAGTGGGCGTTGCCAGAGCTTCACACTGAATCCACATTGAATCCCTGAACCTAGCCGTATGTGGTTGTGTGTTCAGCTCCTGCTCTGAGTTGGATCAGCTCTGGAGAGCTGATTCCCCTTGTCCTGTCTTGTGTTTCTGCCTGGGGCTTAGTACCCAGATCGCCGTTCCTGGAGGCTGTATATCCAGGCCTGTTCCTGTTGTATCCTGTTTCCTGAATCCCTGATCCTGGATCTAACCCGGTACCCGAATGTCTGAACTGTGTCTTGTGTTTCCGCCTATGCTGGGGGCTGATTACCCGGATCGCCGTTCCTGGAGGCTGCATATCCAGGCCTGTTCCTGTTGTATCCTGTTTCCTGAATCCCTGATCCTGGATCTAACCCGGTACCTGAATGTCTGAACTGTGTCTTGTGTTTCCGCATATGCTGGGGGCTGATTACCCAGATCGCCGTTCCTGGAGGCTGTATATCCAGGCCTGTTCCTGCTGTGTCTAATTACCTGAATCCCTGAACCTGGATCGCATCCTGTACCTGACTGTCTGAACTGTGTCCTCTGTTATGTTCCTGAAATCCTGCTGTGTCCTGAACCCTGTGCCAGTGACTGTGAATCCTTGCTATATAACCTGAGTCCATCTTGGAAGGAGGAGTCCGGTGTGTGCTGAGCTTCTGTTACTCTGTGCTCAGCTTCTGTGCAATTCCCGGCCAGTTCCCATTGAGCCTGGCGGGGCTTGCACCAGACCGCTGGGGTTCCTTTTCAGATCGATACTAGATGTCCGGAGTCCGAGGACCGTGTCCTCCCTGATGACCACGGCCTGATATCCGATGTCCGATGACCACTTCCAGATGTCCGGATCCTATCCTTCCTGCCTGATGTCCGGATCCTGCCGATCGTTGCCAGATGTCCGGAGCCTGCTGATCGGTGCCAGATGTCCGGAGTCCGATGCCTGAGATCCAATCCGTGTTCCTGGTGTTCCTGTCTGTGTTCCTGACACCCTGAGATCCAATCCGTGTTCCTGACTCCTGAGATCCAATCCGTGTTCCTGATGTTCCTGTCCGTGTTCTGACTCCCTGAGATCCAATCCGTGTTCCTGATGTCCTGTCCGTGTTCCTGTGTCCCTGAGATCCAGTCCGTGTTCCTGATGTTCCGATGTCCTGCCGGTTCCTCCTTGGTCTACCCTGTGATGACGTCTGTCCTGGGTCAGTGTCTGATGTTCTCCTGCTGAGCCTGTGCTACGCCTGAGGCCTGAGAGTGAGGCCATACTAGTATACCCGTGCCAGATGACCCTGGACTGCATCAACCCGTGATGACCCCGCCATCGTCTGACGTTCGTCCTGGGCCGGTGTCTGATGTTCTCCTGCTGAGCCTGTGCTACGCCTGAGGCCTGAGAGTGAGGCCATACTAGTATGCCCGTGCCAGATGATCCTGGACTGCATCTACCCGTGATGACCCCGCCGTCGTCTGAAGTCTGTCTGAGGTCGGTGTCTGATGTTCTCCTGCTGAGCCTGTGCTACGCCTGAGGCCTGAGAGAGAGGCCGCCCAAGTATGCCCGTGCCAGATAACCCTGGACTGCATCTACCCGTGATGTCCTCCAGCACTCGTCTGTGATCCTGAGTCGTGTACCTTCTCTGATGTGCGGAATCGGGAGCCCAGTCATATGTTCTGTTTATGTACTGTGTTTCTTTAAGTAAACTTTATGTTTCTTCTTACCTGAAGTTGTGCGGTGTCGTCTAGTCCGGCAGGTCGCCACCTTGCCCACATGCTCAGCTGCCACGGATCCCGGTCGCTGCCCTTCCCTGATCCGGGCAGGCCCGGGTCTCCCTCCGTGGTCCAGTGGGTCCACATTCTCTTACCATCTGGGACTCATGCCTCACGTTGTCGTGGACTGGCGGCGTGGGAGCATTGGCTAGTTAGGCAAGCTATGCCATGTCCCGACGCCCCGCGGCCGTGGGAAGCGTCACAGTGCCCAGACAGTGGTTTTCCCCCACATATTGGGTATTGGCGTACTCAGGAGAAATTGCACAACAACTTTTTCTGTCCATTTTCTCCTTTTACCCTTGTGGAAATAAAAAAGTTTGTAAAACATCATTTTTGTGACTAAAAAGTCAAATATTCATTTTTTCCTTCCATGTTACTTCAGCTCCTGTGAAGCACCTGAAGGGTTAATAAACTTCTTGAATGTGGTTTTGAGTACCTTGAGGTGGTGCAGTTTTTAGAATGGTGTCACTTTTGGGTATTTTCTGCCATATAGACCCGTCAAAGTGACTTCAAATATGAGGTGGTCCCTAAAAAAAAATGGCTTTGTAAATTTTGTTGTAAAAATGAGAAATCGCTGTGTAACTTTTAACCCTTATAATTTCCTAACAAAAAAAAATTTTGTTTCCAAAATTGTGCTGATGTAAAGTAGACATGTGGGAAATGTTATTTATTAACTATTTTGTGTGACATATTTCTCTGTTTTAAGGGAATAAAAATTCAAAATTTGAAAATTGCTACATTTTCACCATATTTGCATTTTTTTCAAAAATAAACGCAAGTCATATCGAAGAAATTTTACCACTAACATGAAGTACAATATGTCACGAGAAAACAACCTCAGAATCGCGAAGATCCGTTGAAGTTCCGAGTTATAACCTCATAAAGAGACAGTGGTCAGAATTGTAAAAATTGGCCAGGTCATTAACGTGCAAACCACCCTTGGGGTGAAGGGGTTAATTTTTTCTGCTTTTTTTTTTACCTAGCACTAACATTAATCTTCTTCTCTGGATTTTTTCACTGCTTCTCTGACTTTTATCTTGCACTGTTCATATCCTCCTGTTTCTTTCTCACGTCGTCTCCTCATCTTTTCAGCTGGCGAAAATCGCATCAAAAAAATACAAAGAACGACCTGATCCATAAAGTACAATGAATTCCAAAGTTATGATATTATCGAATTATTGCAGAAAGCTGCAAGTGTCCAAAAATGGGAAGGCTGAAGTCCCTGACGCTCCAGTAATCACTTCATACAGAGACGGTGAAACGTGGTGAATGGTTTCTACATTACGCAGCAGAAGACTCGGCAAGTTACAACTGATTTCTGCTTCCTTCTCAGTCCTACAAAAACGTTTTATCTTTTTGGTAACTTACGTTACTGAGACAATGTCTACAATGGATATGTGCAACATTTCTGGTAACCAATAATCCTACAGAAGCACTGACATGAGAGTATTGTGGTTTCCTTTCGTCTATGTTCTGAGCTTCGCTTCTGCATGTTGCTGGTTAATAGTCATCACTCACCAATATAACATGAGGATTCCAGGAAGAACAGCCGGTGACCACACTCAACCCTCCGCCATCGTGGAAATAGATGGAAAGTGAATCAGTGATACTCTGTCCTCCTTCTCCTGGACCTGTCTTCTGCCTTCGACACCGTGGACCACTCCCTCCTGCTCCAGATTCTCTTATCTCTTGGCATCACAGGCTTGGCCCTATCCTGGATCTCATCATATCTAACAGACCAGACATTCAGTGTCTCCCACAGTACTTCCTCGCCTCGCCCCGTCTGTCAGTGTTCCTCAAGGCTCAGTCCTAGGACCCCTACTCTTCTCCATCTACACCCTCGGCCTGGGACAGCTCATAGAATCCCATGGTTTGCAGTATCACCTCTACGCCGATGACACGTAGATCTGCCTATCTGGACCTGACCTCCTTACTGACCAAAATCCCACAATGTCTGTCTGCTATCTCAGCCTTCTTTTCTGCTCGCTTTCTAAAACTGAACATGGACAAAACAGAATTCATCATCTTTCCCCCATCTCACGCTACCCCCCCACCAGACCTGTCCAGCAATGTCAATGGCTGCTCACTTTCCCCATCTCATTCTACCCCCCCACCAGACCTGTCCAGCAATGTCAATGGCTGCTCACATTCCCCAGTCCTGCATGCTCGGTGCCTTGGGGTGATCCTCGACTCTGCCCTCTCTTTCAAACCACACATCCAAGCCCTTGCCACCTCCTGCCGCCTCAAACTCAAAAATATTTCCCGGATCCGTGCATTCCTCAACCATGAAACCACAAAAACACTAGTGCATGCCCTTATCATCTCCCGCCTCGACTACTGCAACCTCCTACTCTCTGGCCTTCCCTCTAGCACTCTGGCACCACTCCAATCCATTCTGCACTCTGCTGCCCGACTAATCCACCTGTCTCCCCACTATTCCCCAGCCTCCCCCCTATGCCAGGTCCTTCACTGGCTTCCTATCGTCCAGAGGCTTCAGTTCAAAACCCTAATCATGACCTACAAAGCCATCCACAACCTTTCTCCTCCATACATCTGTGACATGGTCTCCCGCTACCTACCCACACGCAACCTTCGATCCTCTCAAGATCTCCTTCTCGTCTCCCCCCTCATCTCTTCTTCCCACAACCGCATACAAGACTTCTCCCGTGCTTCCCCCATACTCTGGAACTCCCTGCCGCAAAACATCAGACTTTCACCAACAACGGAAACCTTCAAGAAGAACCTGAAGACCCACCTGTTCCGACAAGCCTACAACCTGCAATGATCCTCAGTCTACTGAACCATCGCACGACCAGCTCTACCCTCTCCTAGTGTATCCTCACCCATCCCTGTAGACTGTGAGCCCTCGCGGGCAGGGTCCTCTCTCCCCCTGTAGACTGTGAGCCCTCGCGGGCAAGGTGTCCTCATCTCCCTCTGTAGACTGTGAGCCCTCGCGGGCAGGGCCTCTCTCCCTCTGTAGACTGTGAGCCCTCGCGGGCAGGGTCCTCTCTCCCCCTGCAGACTGTGAGCCCCCGCGGGCAGGGTCCTTTCTCCCCTGCAGACTGTGAGCCCTCGCGGGCAGGGTCCTCTCTCCCCCTGTAGACTGTGAGCCCTCGCGGGCAGGGTCCTCTCTCCCCCTGCAGACTGTGAGCCCTCGCGGGCAGGGTCCTTTCTCCCCCTGCAGACTGTGAACCCTCGCGGGCAGGGTCCTCTCTCCCCCTGTAGACTGTGAGCCCTCGCGGGCAGGGTCCTCTCTCCCCCTGCAGACTGTGAGCCCTCGCGGGCAGGGTCCTCTCTCCCCCTGTAGACTGTGAGCCCTCGCGGGCAGGGCCCTCTCTCCCCCTGTAGACTGTGAGCCCTCGCGGGCAGGGTCCTCTCTCCCCCTGCCAGACTGTGAGCCCTCGCGGGCAGGGTCCTCTCTCCCCCTGTAGACTGTGAGCCCTCGCGGGCAGGGTCCTCTCTCCCCCTGTAGACTGTGAGCCCTCGCGGGCAGGGTCCTCTCTCCCCCTGTAGATTGTGAGCCCTCGCGGGCAGGGTCCTCTCTCCTTCTGTACTTGTGTGTGCCTTGTCTAGCACACGTTTATTGTACTTGTCTATATTTTTCCCTTTTCACATGTAAAGCGCCATGGAATAATATAATAATAATAATAATATTAATGGCACCTTATGCCAGGTGTAATGAAGGACCAACTTACCGAAGATTAACTATTTCCAAAATATATGAAAATATTCCTTCTCAGCATGGAACTGCCCGGGCAGGTGATAACAGGGTGGGGGGGCAGGTGATAGGGTGGGGGGGCAGGTGATAACAGGGTGGGGGGGCAGGTGATAACAGGGTGGGGGGGCAGGTGATAACAGGCGGCAGGTGATAACGGGGGGCAGGTGATAACAGAGGGGGCAGGTGATAACAGGGGGCAGGTGATAACAGGGGGCAGGTTATAACAGGGGGCAGGTGATAACGGAGGGCAGTTGATAACAGGGGGGGCAGGTAATAACGGGGGGCAGGTGATAACGGGGGCAGGCAATAACAGAGGGATCAGGTGATAACGGGGGCAGGTGATAACGGGGGGCAGGTTATAACGGGGGGCAGGTGATAACGGGGGGCAGGTGATAACGGGGGGCAGGTGATAACTGGGGGCAGGTTATAACGGGGGCAGGTGATAACTGGGGCAGGTTATAACGGGGGCAGGTGATAACGGGGCAGGTGATAACGCCGGGGCAGGTGATAACAGGGGCAGGTGATAACAGGGGCAGGTGATAACAGAGGGGGCAGGTGATAACGCAGGCAGGTGATAACGGGGCAGGTATAATGGCGGGGCAGGTGATAACAGGGGGCAGGTGATAACGGGGGGCAGGTGATAACGGGGCAGGTGATAACGGGGGCAGGTGATAACAAGGGCAGGTGATAACGGGGACAGGTGATAACAGGGGGCAGGTGATAACAGGGGGCAGGTGATAACAGAGGGGCAGGTAACGGCAGGGCAGGTGATAACGGGGGGCAGGTGATAACGGGGGGCAGGTGATAACGGGGGCAGGTTATAACGGGGGGCAGGTTATAACGGCGGGGCAGGTGATAATGGGGGGCAGGTTATAATGGGGGGCAGGTGATAACGGGGGCAGGTGATAACAGGGGGCAGTTATAACGGGGCAAGTTATATCGGCGGGGCAGGTGATAAGAGGGGCAGGTTATAACGGGGGCAGGTTATAACAGCGGGGCAGGTGATAACTGGGGGCAGGTTATAACGGGGGGCAGGTGATAATGGGGGGCAGGTGATAACGGGGGGCAGGTTATAACGGCGGGGCAGGTGATAACTGGGGGCAGGTTATAACAGGAGGCAGGTGATAACGGGGGCAGGTGATAACGCCGGGGCAGGTGATAACGGGGGGCAGGTTATAACGGGGGGCAGGTTATAACGCGGGGCAGGTGATAACTGGGGGCAGGTTATAACGGGGGGCAAGTTATAACGGGGGCAGGTGATAACGGGGGGCAGGTGATAACGGGCAGGTGATAACAGGGGGCAGGTGATAACAGAGGGGGGCAGGTGATAACGGCAGGGCAGGTGATAACAGGGGGCAGGTTATAATGGCGGGGCAGGTGATAACAGGGGGCAGGTTATAACAGGGGGCAGGTGATAACGGGGGGCAGGTGATAACGGGGCAGGTGATAACAGGGGGCAGGTTATAACAGGGGGCAGGTTATAACAGGGGGCAGGTGATAACGGGGACAGGTGATAACAGGGGCAGGTGATAACAGAGGGGGCAGGTAACGGCAGGGCAGGTGATAACAGGGGGCAGGTGATAACGGGGGGCAGGTGATAACGGGGGCAGGTGATAACGGGGGCAGGTGATAACGGGGGCAGGTGATAACAGGGGGCAGGTGATAACGGGGGCAGGTGATAACGGGGGCAGGTGATAACGGGGGCAGGTGATAAGGGGGCAGGTGATAACGGGGGCAGGTGATAACGGGGGGCAGGTGATAACAGAGGGGGCAGGTGATAACGGGGGTAGGTGATAACGGGGGCAGGTGATAACGGGGGCAGGTGATAACAGGGGGCAGGTGATAACGGGGGGCAGGTGATAAGGGCAGGTGGGGGCAGGTGATAACAGGGGGCAGGTGATAACGGGGGGCAGGTGATAACAGAGGGGCAGGTGATAACGGGGGCAGGTGATAACGGGGGCAGGTGATACAGGGGGCAGGTGATAACGGGGGGCAGGTGATAAGGGGGCGTGAAACGGGGGAGTGATAAGGGGGGGGTGTAACGGGGGAGGTGATAACGGGGGGGCAGGTGATAACGGGAGGTAGGGGCAGGTGATAACAGGGGGCAGGTGATAACAGGGGGCAGGTGATAACGGGGGGCAGGTGATAACAGAGGGGTCAGGTGATAACGGGGGCAGGTGATAACGGGGGGCAGGTGATAACAGAGGGTCAGGTGATAACGAGGGGCAGGTGATAACAGAGGGGCAGGTGATAACAGAGGGGCAGGTGATAACGGGGGCAGGTGATAACGGGGGCAGGTGATAAGGGGGCAGTGATAACGGGGGGGGGGCAGGTGATAACGGGGGCAGGTGATAACGGGGGGCAGGTGATAACAGAGGGGTCAGGTGATAACAGAGGGGTCAGGTGATAACAGAGGGGTCAGGTGATAACAGAGGTTATGGCAGGTGATAACGGGGGGCAGGTGATAACGTGGGGGGCAGGTGATAACAGAGGGGTCAGGTGATAACAGAGGGGTCAGGTGATAACAGAGGGGTCAGGTGATAACAGGGGTCAGGTGATAACAGAGGGGTCAGGTGATAGCTGCTGCTGGTCATGAACGGGAGACTTGTTCGTTTTTCATTCATTTCTGGATTTCGTTCCTTTCCTCAGAGCTGGATGACGTCACGTGTCACTCATGCCTGAGGCGCCTGCAGGTGGCGCTGTGAGCCCAGTGTGCGGGGATTGTGGGGCCGCCTCCCGCCTCCGTGACGTCACGTTCCAGACTACTGTCACTTCCGTTCTCATCCAATATGGCTGGCGGCGTCTTCCGGTGCGGCGCTTCTTGGGCTTCCGGTCGCGTGCACAGCTGTTGTGTGTGGAGCGACCAATGGCGATGCGTCAGACCCCTGACCTGCTCCGGGCACACCCGGCCCGTGGTGGACCTGGCCTTCTCCGGCATCACTCCCTACGGATACTTCCTCATCAGCGCCTGTAAAGGTGAGAGGCCGGTAACCGTCCGGCAGTCCTGGCTCCTCCTCAGGGGCGGGGCCTGCAGCTCTCCGCCGTCCCCGGGGCTCGAGCCCGCGACCTGCCCCGGTGCAGGCAGCAGTGCTGTCACTGGAGGGTCTGCTGGGCCGTAGAGGTGCGGCTGCACACAGCAGTGGATTTCTATGGGCCTGTATCTTCCAGGAACCTTCCTGACCAGTACGATAACGTATAACAGTATAATAAGTCCGCAAATAACGGAGGCGTGGATGAGAAAGCGCCTCCAGCCCCCCTCCATCCAGCCTGCATCCCCCTCATCACCATCCCAGTGCTCCCCTTAATTCCCTCTGTCCCACACCCCCCTCTTCTTGTTCCCTCTGTTCCGCCCCCTTCTCTTCCTGGCCTCTTTGCTCCCGCCCCCTTCTTCCTGGCCTCTTTGCTCCCGCCCCCTTCCTTCCTGGCCTCTTTGCTCCCGCCCCCTTCTCCTTCCTGGCCTCGTTGCTCCCCCCCCTTCTCCTTCCTGGCCTCTTTGCTCCCGCCCCCTTCTCCTTCCTGGCCTCTTTGCTCCCGCCCCTTCTCCTTCCTGGCCTCGTTGCTCCCGCCCCCTTCTCCTTCCTGGCCTCGTTGCTCCCGCCCCCTTCTCCTTCCTGGCCTCGTTGCTCCCGCCCCCTTCTCCTTCCTGTCCTCTTTGCTCCAGCCCCCTTCTCCTTCCTGGCCTCTTTGCTCCCGCCCCCTTCTCCTTCCTGGCCTCTTTGCTCCCGCCCCCTTCTCCTTCCTGGTTTCTTACCGCCACCTTCTCCTTCCTGGCCTCTTTGCTCCCGCCCCTCCTCCTTCCTGGCCTCTTTGCTCCCGCCCCCTCCTCCTTCCTGGCCTCTTTGCTCCCGCCCCTCCTCCTTCCTGGCCTCTTTGCTCCCGCCCCCTCCTCCTTCCTGGCCTCTTTGCTCCCGTCCCTTTCTCCTTCCTGCCCTCTTTGCTTCCGCCCCCTTCTCCTTCCTGCCCTCTTTGCTCCCGCCCCCTTCTCCTTCCTGGCCTCTTTGTCCAGCCACCTTCTCCTTTCTGGCTTCTTTGCTCCCGGCCCCTTCTCCTTCCTGGCCTTTGTCCAGCCACCTTCTCCTTTCTGGCTTCTTTGCTCCTGCCTCCTTCTCCTTCTTGGCTTCTTTGCCCTACCCGCTCTTCTTGTTCCCTCGGTCCCGCACACTTTTTCCTGGCTTCTTTGGCCCACCCCCTCCTTGTTCCCTCTGTCCCGCCCTCTTCTTCCTGACTTCTTTGGCCCACCCCCTCTTCTTGGTCCCGCCCCTTCTCCTTCCTGGCCTCTTTGTCCCGCCCCCTTCTTCCTGGCTTCTTTGCCCACCCCCTCTTGTTCCCTCGGTCCCACCCCCTTCTTCCTGGCTTCTTTGCCCCACCCCTTCTTGTCCCCTCGGTCCCGCCCCCTTCTCCTTCCTGGCTTCTTTGCCCCACCCCCTCTTCTTGTTTCCCTCGGTCCCGCCCCTTCTCCTTCCTGGCTTTGCCCCACCCCCTCTTCTTGTTACCTCGGTCCCGCCCCTTCTCCTTCCTGGCTTCTTTGCACCACCCCTCTTGTTACCTCGGTCCCGCCCCTTCTCCTTCCTGGCTTCTTTGCACCACCCCCTCTTCGTGTTCCCTCGGTCCCGCCCCTTCTCCTTCCTGGCTTCTTTGCCCCACCCCCTCTTGTTCCCTCGGTCCCGCCCCTTCTCCTTCCTGGCTTCTTTGCACCACCCCCTCTTCTTGTTCCCTCGGTCCCGCCCCTTCTCCTTCCTGGCTTCTTTGCCCCACCCCCTCTTCTTGTTCCCTCGGTCCCGCCCCCTTCCTGGCTTCTTTGCCCCACCCCCTCTTGTTCCCGCCCACTTCCTGGCTTCTTTGCACCACCCCCTCTTCTTGTTCCCTCGGTCCCGCCCCTACTCCTTCCTGGCTTCTTTGCACCACCCCCTCTTCTTGTTCCCTCGGTCCCGCCCCTTCTCCTTCCTGGCTTCTTTGCCCCACCCCCTCTTCTTGTTTCCCTCGGTCCCGCCCTTTCTTCCTGGCTTCTTTGCCCCACCCTCTCATCTCCATCGCTGCCAGTCCTCTCCCCTTGTCCTTTGCAGCCCACCCCCCTTTGCCAGCTCCTGCCGTCCTCGCCCACTGCCCCTCCACCGTCTCTCACCCGTGTATCGGCCTCTTCACAGATGGTAAGCCGATGCTGCGCCAGGGCGACACTGGTGACTGGATTGGAACGTTTCTTGGCCACAAGGGGCAGTGTGGGGGGCCACCCTCAATAAGGATGCAACCAAAGCCGCCACGGGGGCGGCCGACTTCACAGCGTAAGTAGCGGCTCGGTGGCTGATAACAGAAAACAATGGCATGTGGTGGAGCCTGTGTTGCTGCAGTCAGTGACCTCCATGTTTCTCTCTCCAGTAAGGTGTGGGACGCGGTAACGGGGGACGAACTTGTCACACTGGCGCATAAGCACATTGTGAAGAGTGTGGACTTCACTCAGGTGAGTGCAGGGGCGAAGGAGGGGCAGCAGCTAAATCCAACATGGCTGCCTCAACTCACCCAAAATCAGAAGGGCCTGTGGATCTTCAGCTCCTATACTGCAGCTCTGTGTGCACAGGGTGCATAGTCCTGAAGGGTCAGTGTACGAGTGTCCGGACCCGAGGAGGACGAGCTAGTGAGAACGTGTGCTTCACCCTCATGAGGCAAGATCGCATTGTGGAGGGTCACCTGTGGGTCTGACTCCATTGCTGGGCTTGACGCTGCAAGCAGGTGGGGGCAGGTCAGGGGTGAGGGTGCAGGAGGAAGGGGATGAGAGGGGCGGCTGTCCGGAGAGGAAGGGGACGAGAGGGGCGGCTGTCCGGAGAGGAAGGGGACGAGAGGGGCGGCTGTCCGGAGAGGAAGGGGACGAGAGGGGCGGCTGTCCGGAGAGGAAGGGGACGATAGGGGCGGCTGTCCGGAGAGGAAGGGGATGAGAGGGGCGGCAGTCACAGAGAGGAAGGGGATGAGAGGGGCGGCAGTCACAGAGAGGAAGGGGACGAGAGGGGCGGCTGTCCGGAGAGGAAGGGGAAGAGAGGGGCGGCAGTCACAGAGAGGAAGGGGACGAGAGGGCGGCAGTCACAGAGAGAAAGGGGACGAGAGGGGCGGCAGTCCAGAGAGGAAGGGGACGAGAGGGGCGGCAGTCACAGAGAGGAAGGGGACGAGAGGGGCGGCAGTCACAGAGAGGAAGGGGACGAGAGGGGCGGCAGTCACAGAGAGGAAGGGGACGAGAGGGGCGGCAGTCACAGAGAGGAAGGGGACGAGAGGGGCGGCAGTCCAGAGAGGAAGGGGACGAGAGGGGCGGCTGTCCGGAGAGGAAGGGGACGAGAGGGGCGGCTGTGCAGAGAGGAAGGGGACGAGAGGGGCGGCTGTCCAGGGAGGAAGGGGACGAGAGGGGCGGCTGTCCGGAGAGGAAGGGGACGAGAGGGGCGGCTGTCCGGAGAGGAAGGGGACGAGAGGGTTGGCAGTCAGAGGGGAAGGGGACGAGAGGGGCGGCTGTCCGGAGAGGAAGGGGACGAGAGGGCGGCTGTCCGAAGAGGAAGGGGACGAGAGGGGCGGCTGTCCGGAGAGGAAGGGGACGAGAGGGTCGGCAGTCACAGAGGGAAGGGGACGAGAGGGGCGGCAGTCCAGAGAGGAAGGGGACGAGAGGGGCGGCTGTCCGGAGAGGAAGGAGATGAGAGGGGCGGCAGTTACAGAGAGGCAGGGGACGAGAGGGTCGGCTGCGAGGAAGGGGACGAGAGGGTCGGCTGCCCTGAGAGGAAGAGGACGAGAGGGGCGGCTGCCCTGAGAGGAAGGGGAAGAGAGGGGTGGCTGTCCGGAGAGGATGGGACGAGGGCCGGCGGTCACGGAGGGGAGAGGGGCAGCGGTCACGGAGAGGACGGTGACGAGAGGGGGCAGCTGTCACGGAGAGGACGGGGGACGAGGGGGAGCGGTCACGGAGAGGACTGGGACAAGAGGGGCAGCGGTCAGGGAGAGGTCGGGGATAAGAGGGGCAGCGGTCACGGAGAGGATGTGGAAGAGAGGAGGCAGCGGTCCTGGAGAGGACGGGGACAAGATGGGCAGCGGTCCTGGAGAGGACAGGGACAAGATGGGCAGCGGTCACGGAGAGGACGGGGACAAGAGGGGCAGCGGTCACAGAGAGGACGGGCACAAGAGGGGCAGCGGTCACGGAGAGGATGGGGTTGAGGGACGGCTGTCAGCTTCAGCTCCTATACTGCAGCTCTGTGTGCACAGGGTGCATAGTCCTGAAGGGTCAGTGTACGAGTGTCCGGACCCGAGGAGGACGAGCTAGTGAGAACGTGTGCTTCACCCTCATGAGGCAAGATCGCATTGTGGAGGGTCACCTGTGGGTCTGACTCCATTGCTGGGCTTGACGCTGCAAGCAGGTGGGGCAGGTCAGGGGTGAGGGTGCAGGAGGAAGGGGATGAGAGGGGCGGCTGTCCGGAGAGGAAGGGACGAGAGGGGCGGCTGTCCGGAGAGGAAGGGGACGAAAGGGGCGGCTGTCCGGAGAGGAAGGGGACGAGAGGGGCGGCTGTCCGGAGAGGAAGGGGACGATAGGGGCGGCTGTCCGGAGAGGAAGGGGATGAGAGGGGCGGCAGTCACAGAGAGGAAGGGGATGAGAGGGGCGGCAGTCACAGAGAGGAAGGGGACGAGAGGGGCGGCTGTCCGGAGAGGAAGGGGAAGAGAGGGGCGGCAGTCACAGAGAGGAAGGGGACGAGAGGGGCGGCAGTCACAGAGAGAAAGGGGACGAGAGGGGCGGCAGTCCAGAGAGGAAGGGGACGAGAGGGGCGGCAGTCACAGAGAGGAAGGGGACGAGAGGGGCGGCAGTCACAGAGAGGAAGGGGACGAGAGGGGCGGCAGTCACAGAGAGGAAGGGGACGAGAGGGGCGGCAGTCACAGAGAGGAAGGGGACGAGAGGGGCGGCAGTCCAGAGAGGAAGGGGACGAGAGGGGCGGCTGTCCGGAGAGGAAGGGGACGAGAGGGGCGGCTGTGCAGAGAGGAAGGGGACGAGAGGGGCGGCTGTCCAGGGAGGAAGGGGACGAGAGGGGCGGCTGTCCGGAGAGGAAGGGGACGAGAGGGGCGGCTGTCCGGAGAGGAAGGGGACGAGAGGGTTGGCAGTCAGAGGGGAAGGGGACGAGAGGGGCGGCTGTCCGGAGAGGAAGGGGACGAGAGGGGCGGCTGTCCGAAGAGGAAGGGGACGAGAGGGGCGGCTGTCCGGAGAGGAAGGGGACGAGAGGGTCGGCAGTCACAGAGGGGAAGGGGACGAGAGGGGCGGCAGTCCAGAGAGGAAGGGGACGAGAGGGGCGGCTGTCCGGAGAGGAAGGAGATGAGAGGGGCGGCAGTTACAGAGAGGCAGGGGACGAGAGGGTCGGCTGCGAGGAAGGGGACGAGAGGGTCGGCTGCCCTGAGAGGAAGAGGACGAGAGGGGCGGCTGCCCTGAGAGGAAGGGGAAGAGAGGGGTGGCTGTCCGGAGAGGATGGGGACGAGGGCCGGCGGTCACGGAGGGGAGAGGGGCAGCGGTCACGGAGAGGACGGTGACGAGAGGGGGCAGCTGTCACGGAGAGGACGGGGACGAGGGGGAGCGGTCACGGAGAGGACTGGGACAAGAGGGGCAGCGGTCAGGGAGAGGTCGGGGATAAGAGGGGCAGCGGTCACGGAGAGGATGTGGAAGAGAGGAGGCAGCGGTCCTGGAGAGGACGGGGACAAGATGGGCAGCGGTCCTGGAGAGGACAGGGACAAGATGGGCAGCGGTCACGGAGAGGACGGGGACAAGAGGGGCAGCGGTCACAGAGAGGACGGGCACAAGAGGGGCAGCGGTCACGGAGAGGATGGGGTTGAGGGACGGCTGTCAGGAGAAGACGGGGATGAGAGGGGCGGCAGGCCAGAAAGGCTGCCGTGTCAACTGTGGGTCTGACCCCTTCATTGCTGGTCGAGACCCCGCAGATGGGTGGAGGGCAGGTGTGAGAACCTCTCCGTTGGTTCCCTGTGAGGGAGGAGTGGCGCGATCTAAGTATCCTATTTTTTAAGATGACAAGCCATTGAGTGGCCACCGCCACTAAAGAAAAGGGATCAGCATTGTACAGAAAGAAGTAAGCGGCAAGGGTTGTCTG
This sequence comes from Oophaga sylvatica, assembly GCA_033576555.1. Classification (NCBI taxonomy): domain Eukaryota; kingdom Metazoa; phylum Chordata; class Amphibia; order Anura; family Dendrobatidae; genus Oophaga; species Oophaga sylvatica. Next base: position 33,158 of record JARQOD010001973.1, on the reverse strand, counting down.
AGGAAGCCCCTGTACCCCGTCCGTCTCACTGTATGATGTCACGCTGGTAACCTCATCGCCCTCTTTACTTTTTAGGACAGTAATCACCTGTTGACAGGAGGCCAAGACAAGCTGCTGCGTATCTACGACCTGAGCAAACCAGAGGCTGGTACGTATGGTTGTTTGATGCGGCCTGTGGTGCGGTGTCTGGTGAGTGTGACGTTGTGCCTCAGCGGGAGTGCTCCGGTCAATGTGACGTTGTGCCCTGACGTCAGTGCTCCGGTTAGTGTGGCGTCAGAGTAGTGTACAGGTTAAATACAGTGATGACCGGTGACATTATACAAGGAGCTCTGTATACAGGGTATAGTGTACAGGTAATGCAGTGATCACCAGTGACATTATACACAGGAGCTCTGTATATATTGTATAGTGTACAGGTAATACAGTGATCACCAGTGACATTATACACAGGAGTGCTGTATATAGTGTACAGGTAATACAGTGATCACCAGTGACATTATACACAGAAGCTCTGTATATAGTGTACAGGTAATACAGGGATCACCGGTGACATTATACACAGGAGCTCTGTATATATTGTATAGTGTACAGGTAATACAGTGATCACCAGTGACATTATACACAGGAGCTCTGTATATAGTGTACAGGTAATACAGTGATCACCAGTGACATTATACACAGAAGCTCTGTATATAGTGTATAGGTAATACAGGGATCACCAGTGACTAGGGTTGAGCATTCCGATACCGAAACCCGAGTCCGATACCTGAAATCCAATGTAAGTCTATGGGAACAAAATATCGGAATTTAAAATATTCCGATATTTTGTTCCCATAGACTTACATTGGATTTCAGGTATCGGACTCGGGTTTCGGTATCGGAATGCTCAACCCTACCAGTGACATTATACACATGAGCTCTGTATATAGTGTATAGGTAATACAGTGATCACTGTGACATTATACACAGGAGCTCTGTATATAGTGTACAAGTAATAGTGATCACCAGTGACATTATACACAGGAGCTCTGTATATAGTGTACAGTAATACAGTGATCACCAGTGACATTATACACAGAAGCTCTGTATATAGTGTATAGGTAATACAGGGATCACCAGTGACATTATACACAGAAGCGCTGTACAAGGTGGGCCATTTATATGGATATACCTAAATAAAATGGGAATGGTTGGTGATATCAACCTCCTGTTTGTGGCACATTAGTATATGGGAGGGGGAAAACTTTTCAAGATGGATGGTGACCATGGCGGCCATTATGAAGTCGGCCATTTTGGATCCAACTTTATTTTTTTCCAGTGGGAAGAGGGTCATGTGACACATCACTTATTGAGAATTTCACAAGAAAAACAATGGTGCGCTTGCTTTTAATACAACTTTATTCTTTCATGAGTTATTTACAAGTTTGGCTAGACCCCAACATCCAGGGGTTCGCCCATTGCTAGACTTGTGCTTTTTGGCCCGGGGTTTGCTGCGCTCGGCGAGACTGTAGTAAATGTGCCTTCTGGTGGATTTCTCTCTTGTAGATCCAGAGCAGATCGGGGGTCACACGTCGGCCATCAAGAAGGCATTGTGGTACAATGACGACAGACAGATCATCTCTGCAGCCGACGATAAGACTGTGCGGTGAGTAACGCCGGTCATATGATGAGCAGCCTCCACCTACTGCGCCTTTTGAAGAGCACGTGGCCAGACCTGCCGGCCACTATACGGACAGTAGTGCTGGTCAGGGAAGCGCTGCAATACGAGGGGGTCAACAGCTTATAAAGTGTAAGTGACGTCACCTTGTCACCAGCTGACTCCGGCGCCCTCCCAGCAGCTTTCCATAAATGTGTATCAGCAGCTGACCCCGGCTCCCTCCCAGCAGCTCTCCATAGATGTTTATCAGCAGCTGACTCCGGCGCCCTCCCAGCAGCTTTCCATAAATGTGTATCAGCAGCTGACCCCGGCTCCCTCCCAGCAGCTCTCCATAGATGTTTATCAGCAGCTGACCCCGGCTCCCTCCCAGCAGCTCTCCATAGATGTGTATCAGCAGCTGACCCCGGCTCCCTCCCAGCAGCTCTCCATAGATGTTTATCAGCAGCTGACCCCGGCTCCCTCCCAGCAGCTCTCCATAAATGTGTATCAGCAGCTGACCCCGGCTCCCTCCCAGCAGCTCTCCATAGATGTTTATCAGCAGCTGACCCCGGCTCCCTCCCAGCAGCTCTCCATAGATGTTTATCAGCAGCTGACCCCGGCTCCCTCCCAGCAGCTCTCCATAGATGTTTATCAGCAGCTGACCCCGGCTCCCTCCCAGCAGCTTTCCATAGATGTGTATCAGCAGCTGACCCCGTCTCCCTCCCGGCAGCTCTCCATAGATGTGTATCAGCAGCTGACCCCGGCTCACTCCCAGCAGCTTTCCATAGATGTGTATCAGCAGCTGACCCCGTCTCCCTCCCGGCAGCTCTCCATAGATGTTTATCAGCAGCTGACCCCGGCTCCCTCCCAGCAGCTTTCCATAGATGTGTATCAGCAGCTGACCCCGTCTCCCTCCCGGCAGCTCTCCATAGATGTGTATCAGCAGCTGACCCCGGCTCACTCCCAGCAGCTTTCCATAGATGTGTATCAGCAGCTGACCCCGCTCCCTCCCAGCAGCTTTCCATAGATGTGTATCAGCAGCTGACCCCGTCTCCCTCCCGGCAGCTCTCCATAGATGTGTATCAGCAGCTGACCCCGGCTCCCTCCCAGCAGCTCTCCATAGATGTTTATCAGCAGCTGACCCCGTCTCCCTCCCGCAGCTCTCCATAGATGTTTATCAGCAGCTGACCCCGGCTCACTCCCAGCAGCTCTCCATAGATGTTTATCAGCAGTTGACCCCGTCTCCCTCCCAGCAGCTCTCCATAGATGTTTATCAGCAGCTGACCCCGTCTCCCTCCCGGCAGCTCTCCATAGATGTTTATCAGCAGCTGACCCCGGCTCCCTCCCAGCAGCTCTCCATAGATGTTTATCAGCAGCTGACCCCGTCTCCCTCCCGGCAGCTCTCCATAGATTATCAGCAGCAGTCATCTCCTCGCTCAGTTCCATCGAGTTCACTGCTCTTACAGTAGAGGATCTCTAGTGTCACTGCTCTTACAGCAGAGGAGCTCTAGTGTCACTGCTCTTACAGCAGAGGATCTCTAGTGTCACTGCTCTTACAGCAGAGGATCTCTAGTGTCACTGCTCTTACAGCAGAGGATCTCTAGTGTCACTGCTCTTACAGCAGAGGAGCTCTAGTGTCACTGCTCTTACAGCAGAGGATCTCTAGTGTCACTGCTCTTACAGCAGAGGATCTCTAGTGTCACTGCTCTTACAGCAGAGGATCTCTAGTGTCACTGCTCTTACAGCAGAGGATCTCTAGTGTCACTGCTCTTACAGCAGAGGATCTCTAGTGTCACTGCTCTTACAGCAGAGGATCTCTAGTGTCACTGCTCTTACAGCAGAGGAGCTCTAGTGTCACTGCTCTTACAGCAGAGGATCTCTAGTGTCACTGCTCTTACAGCAGAGGATCTCTAGTGTCACTGCTCTTACAGCAGAGGATCTCTAGTGTCACTGCTCTTACAGCAGAGGATCTCTATGTCACTGCTCTTACAGCAGAGGATCTCTAGTGTCACTGCTCTTACAGCAGGGATCTCTAGTGTCACTGCTCTTACAGCAGAGGAGCTCTAGTGTCACTGCTCTTACAGCAGAGGATCTCTTTTAGTGTCACTGCTCTTACAGCAGAGGATCTCTAGTGTCACTGCTCTTACAGCAGAGGATCTCTAGTGTCACTGCTCTTACAGCAGATGTGTCATGCTCTTACGAGTCTCTAGTCACTGCTCTTACAGCAGAGGATCTCTAGTGTCATAGCTCTTTACAGCAGAGGATCTCTAGTGTCACTGCTCTTACAGCAGAGGATCTCTAGTGTCACTGCTCTTACAGCAGAGGATCTCTAGTGTCACTGCTCTTACAGCAGAGGATCTCTAGTTCACTATGCTCTTACAGCAGAGGATCTCTAGTGTCACTGCTCTTACAGTAGAGGATCTCTAGTGTCACTGCTCTTACAGCAGAGGATCTCTAGTGTCACTGCTCTTACAGCAGAGGATCTCTAGTGTCACTGCTCTTACAGCAGAGGAATCTCAGTGTCACTGCTCTTACAGCAGAGGATCTCTAGTGTCACTGCTCTTACAGCAGAGGATCTCTAGTGTCACTGCTCTTACAGCAGAGGATCTCTAGTGTCACTGCTCTTACAGCAGAGGATCTCTAGTGTCACTGCTCTTACAGCAAGGATCTCTAGTGTCACTGCTCTTACAGCAGAGGAGCTCTAGTGTCACTGCTCTTACAGCAGAGGATCTCTAGTGTCACTGCTCTTACAGCAGAGGATCTCTAGTGTCACTGCTCTTACAGCAGAGAGATCTCTAGTGTCACTGCTCTTACAGCAGAGGATCTCTAGTGTCACTGCTCTTACAGCAGAGGATCTCTAGTGTCACTGCTCTTACAGTAGAGGATCTCTAGTGTCACTGCTCTTACAGCAGAGGATCTCTAGTGTCACTGCTCTTACAGCAGAGGATCTCTAGTGTCACTGCTCTTACAGCAGAGGATCTCTAGTGTCACTGCTCTTACAGCAGAGGATCTCTAGTGTCACTGCTCTTACAGCAGAGGATCTCTAGTGTCACTGCTCTTACAGCAGAGGATCTCTAGTGTCACTGCTCTTACAGCAGAGGATCTCAGTGCCTGCTCTTACCAGAGGAGCTCTAGTGTCACTGCTCTTACGCAAGGATCTCTATGTCACTGCTTTACAGCAGAGGACCTAGTGTCCCTCTACAGCAAGATCTCTAGTGTCACTGCTCTTCGCAAGTCTCTAGGTATGCTTTACAGCAGAGACTCAGTGTCACGCCTACAGCAGAGTCTCAGTGTACTGCTCTTACAGCAGAGACTCTTGTCACTGCTCTTACCAGAGATCTTAGTGTCACTGCTCTTAGCAAGGTCTCTATGTCACTGCTCTTACAGCAGAGGACTCAGTGTCACGCTCTACAGCAGGGATCTCTAGTGTCACTGCTCTTACAGCCGTCCGTTATGTCGCAGACTTCCACAGCTCTGTGTTCTCGAGGATCTCTAGTGTACTGTCTACAGCAGAGATCTCTAGTGTCACTGCTCTTACAGCAGGGACTTAGTGTCTGCTCTTACAGAGAGCTCTAGTGTCACTGCTCTTACAGCAGAGGATCTCTAGTGTCACTGCTCTTACAGAGGGATTCTAGTGTCACTGCTCTTACAGCAGAGGATCTCTAGTGTCACGCGCTTGCAGCAGAGGATCTCTAGTGTCACTGCTCTTACAGCAGAGGATCTCTAGTGTCACTGCTCTTACAGCAGAGGATCTCTAGTGTCACTGTCTTACACAGAGGTCCTGTGTCATGCTCTTACAGCAGAGGATCTCTAGTGTCACTGCTCTTACAGCAGGGATCTTAGTGTCACTGCTCTTACAGCAGGGATCTCTAGTGTCACTGCTCTTACAGAGAGGTTCTAGTGTCACTGCTCTTCAGCAGAGGATCTCTAGTGTCACTGCTCTTACAGCAGAGGATTCTAGTGTCACTGCTCTTACAGCAGAGGATCTCTAGTGTCTGCTCTTCAGCAGAGGACTCTAGTGTCACTGCTCTTCAGCAGGATCTAGTGTCCTGCTCTTACAGCAGAGGATCTTGTGTCACGCTCTTCAGCAGAGGATCTCTAGTGTCACTGCTCTTACAGCAGGGATCTCTAGTGTCACTGCTCTTACAGCAGAGGATCTCTAGTGTCACTGCTCTTACAGCAGAGGAGCTCTAGTGTCACTGCTCTTACAGCAGAGGACTCTAGTGTCACTGCTCTTCAGCAGAGGACTCTAGTGTCACTGCTCTTACAGAGGACTCTAGTGTCACTGCTCTTACAGCAGAGGAGCTCTAGTGTCACTGCTCTTACAGCAGAGGAGCTCTAGTGTCACTGCTCTTACAGCAGAGGAGCTCTAGTGTCACTGCTCTTACAGCAGAGGATCTTAGTGTCACTGCTCTTACAGCAGAGGACTCTAGTGTCACTGCTCTTACAGCAGAGGAGCTCTAGTGTCACTGCTCTTCAGCAGAGGATCTCTAGTGTCCGCTCTTAGCGAGGATCTCTAGTGTCACTGCTCTTACAGCAGAGGATCTCTAGTGTCACTGCTCTTACAGCAGAGGATCTCTAGTGTCATGCTCTTACAGCAGAGGATCTCTAGTGTCACTGCTCTTACAGCAGAGGAACTCTAGTGTCACTGCTCTTACAGCAGAGGATCTCTAGTGTCACTGCTCTTCAGCAGAGGATCTCTAGTGTCACTGCTCTTACAGCAGAGGACTTAGTGTCACTGCTCTTACAGCAGGATCTCTAGTGTCACTGCTCTTACAGCAGAGGATCTCTAGTGTCACTGCTCTTACAGCAGAGGATCTCTAGTGTCACTGCTCTTACAGCAGAGGATCTCTAGTGTCACTGCTCTTACAGCAGAGGATCTCTAGTGTCACTGCTCTTACAGCAGAGGATCTCTAGTGTCACTGCTCTTACAGCAGAGGATCTCTAGTGTCACTGCTCTTACAGCAGAGGATCTCTAGTGTCACTGCTCTTACAGCAGAGGAGTCTCTAGTGTCACTGCTCTTACAGCAGAGGATCTCTAGTGTCACTGCCTCTATAACAGCAGAGGATCTCTAGTGTCACTGCTCTTACAGCAGAGGATCTCTAGTGTCACTGCTCTTACAGCAGAGGATCTCTAGTGTCACTGCTCTTACAGCAGAGGATCTCTAGTGTCACTGCTCTTACAGCAGAGGATCTCTAGTGTCACTGCTCTTACAGCAGAGGATCTCTAGTGTCACTGCTCTTGCAGCAGAGGATCTCTAGTGTCACTGCTCTTGCAGCAGAGGATCTCTAGTGTCACTGCTCTTGCAGCAGAGGATCTCTAGTGTCACTGCTCTTACAGCAGAGGATCTCTAGTGTCACTGCTCTTACAGCAGAGGATCTCTAGTGTCACTGCTCTTACAGCAGAGGATCTCTAGTGTCACTGCTCTTACAGCAGAGGATCTCTAGTGTCACTGCTCTTACAGCAGAGGATCTCTAGTGTCACTGCTCTTACAGCAGAGGATCTCTAGTGTCACTGCTCTTACAGCAGAGGATCTCTAGTGTCACTGCTCTTACAGCAGAGGATCTCTAGTGTCACTGCTCTTGCAGCAGAGGATCTCTAGTGTCACTGCTCTTGCAGCAGAGGATCTCTAGTGTCACTGCTCTTGCAGCAGAGGATCTCTAGTGTCACTGCTCTTGCAGCAGAGGATCTCTAGTGTCACTGCTCTTACAGCAGAGGATCTCTAGTGTCACTGCTCTTACAGCAGAGGATCTCTAGTGTCACTGCTCTTACAGCAGAGGATCTCTAGTGTCACTGCTCTTACAGCAGAGGATCTCTAGTGTCACTGCTCTTACAGCAGAGGATCTCTAGTGTCACTGCTCTTACAGCAGAGGACTCTAGTGTCACTGCTCTTCAGCAGAGGATCTCTAGTGTCACTGCTCTTGCAGCAGAGGATCTCTAGTGTCACTGCTCTTGCAGCAGAGGATCTCTAGTGTCACTGCTCTTACAGCAGAGGATCTCTAGTGTCACTGCTCTTACAGCAGAGGATCTCTAGTGTCACTGCTCTTACAGCAGAGGAGCTCTAGTGTCACTGCTCTTACAGCAGAGGAGCTCTAGTGTCACTGCTCTTACAGCAGAGGAGCTCTAGTGTCACTGCTCTTACAGCAGAGGATCTCTAGTGTCACTGCTCTTACAGCAGAGGATCTCTAGTGTCACTGCTCTTACAGCAGAGGATCTCTAGTGTCACTGCTCTTACAGCAGAGGATCTCTAGTGTCACTGCTCTTACAGCAGAGGATCTCTAGTGTCACTGCTCTTACAGCAGAGGATCTCTAGTGTCACTGCTCTTACAGCAGAGGATCTCTAGTGTCACTGCTCTTACAGCAGAGGAGCTCTAGTGTCACTGCTCTTGCAGCAGAGGATCTCTAGTGTCACTGCTCTTGCAGTAAGGGCACAGTCAGACTGCTTTAGAAATTGGAATGAGATCTGAATGCAGTGCATGGACTGGCTGGCCGGTGGTTCTATTTCCTCACCGCCTCCCTCTTGGGCTGCTGTCTCCCCTCTTGGGTCTCCGCCGGCGCCTCCTCCCCGTCCCGCTTGGGTCTCCGCCGGCGCCTCCTCCCCGTCCCGCTTGGTTCTCCGCCGGGGCCTCCTCCCTGTCTCGCTTGGTTGTCCGCCGGCGCCTCCTCACCGTCCCGCTTGGTTCTCCGCCGGCGCATCCTCCCCGTCCCGCTTGGGTCTCCGCCGGCGCCTCCTCCCCGTCCCGCTTGGGTCTCCGCCGGGGCCTCCTCCCCGTCCCTCTTGGTTCTCCGCCGGGGCCTCCTCCCCGTCTCGCTTGGTTCTCCGCCGGCGCCTTCTCCCCGTCCCGCTTGGGTCGACTCCCTGTTCCTAGTTTTCTACTTACCAGCCGCCATCTTTTGCGGTTGGGACCTGCGGGATTGCTCCAGTGTTTGCTGGACCAGTGCTGCCCTAACTACAGCTGCTTTTCCCTCACTGCAATGTCTGCGTAGAAAGCCCAGGTATTCGCTGTACGTGGACGTCGCCGTGAGCTGGCGGACTTGCAGAGCGGCAGATTGTCACCTTCCTGCTCCCCTTCACAAGTCACAGCACCGCTGCAGCCAATCGTCGTCTGAAGCTTCTGGACGGGGCAGACACTGCCTCTGGAGCTAGGAGACGGTACCGCCATTTATTATTCTTAATCGATCCTTGCGGACTGCCCCTTTACGTGAAAAATAAACCTAAATCCCACAATAATGACCCCATTCGTCAGTATATGGCAACGCCAGAAAGCCGCTGACTGTGCGGGACCCTTGAGGACGTCTCACTATGGAATAGCGCTGGAAAGCAGCGGCAACGAGCATTCTTAGGCCGCTCTTTTTTGCGCCATGTTTGCCGACTTTTGCTGCCAGTGTCGTATGTGTTATTGGGGAGAGGCTTCGGAGCAGAAGCTGCCAGAAGAATGGAGACGTCACTTCATGTCACCACTCTGCGGCTTTGGAAGCCTAAAGGGATTAAGAGAAGCTTAAAAACACGGAAGGAGTTCCCAGCACGTTGCGATGCTCTGCGTGTGTCTGTTTTTCTTCAGGTGGAATCGCCTGGAAGATGTCGTCTGCATTTATCCACTTTGCTCTTGTGTCTTGTCTTTAGTCTGTGGGATAGAGCCAGCATGACCGAAGTGAAAACCCTGAACTTTAACCTGTCCGTCAGCAGCATGGAGTACGTACCGGATGGAGAGACTCTGCTCATCACATATGGGAGAACCATCGCTCTCTATCACACCTCCAGGTACAGCTGTGACCCCCACCTGACAACCCCAAATGTGCTGACAGAAGGCAGCGACTGCTAAACATGGCGCCTCCCCCCCCCCCCCCAAGAAGAGGGTGTCGTCCTCCTGAATGTGGTGCCAGCTGTGGAGAGGAGGTGACAGCCGCTCCTCCTGTATGTGGTACTGAATGTAGAGGAGGTGACAACCGCTCCTCCTGTACGTGGTACTAAATGTAGAGAGGTGGTGACGACCGCTCCTCCTGTACATGGTACTGAATGTAGAGAGGAGGTGACAACCGCTCCTCCTGTACGTGGTGCTGGATGTAGAAAGGTGACGACCGCTCCTCCTGTACGTGGTACTGAATGTAGAGAGGGGTGACGACCCTCCTCCTGTACTGGCTGGATGTAGAGAGGAGGTGACAACCGCTCCTCCTGTACGTGGTGCTGGATGTAGAGAGGAGGTGACAGACCGCTCCTCCTGTACGTGGTGCTGAATGTAGAGAGGAGGTGACAACCGCTCCTCCTCTGTGAATGTAGAGGTGACGACGCTCTCTGTACATGTATGATGAGAGAGGTGACAACCGCTCCTCCTGTACGTGGTACTGAATGTAGAGAGGTGGTGACGACCGCTCCTCCTGTACTGGTACTGAATGTAGAGAGGAGGTGACAACCGCTCCTCCTGTACGTGGTGCTGGATGTAGAGAGGTGACGACCGCTCCTCCTGTACGTGGTACTGAATGTAGAGAGGAGGTGACAACCGCTCCTCCTGTACGTGGTGCTGGATGTAGAGAGGTGACGACCGCTCCTCCTGTACGTGGTACTGAATGTAGAGAGGAGGTGACAACCGCTCCTCCTGTACGTGGTGCTGGATGTAGAGAGGTGACGACCGCTCCTCCTGTACTGCTGATTAAGAGAGGTGCAACCGCTCCTCTGTATGGTGTGATGTAGAGGAGGTGACGACCGCTCCTCCTGTACGTGGTGCTGGATGTAGAGAGGAGTGACGACCGCTCCTCCTGTACGTGGTACTGAATGTAGAGAGGAGGTGACAACGCTCCTCCTGTACGTGGTGCTGGATGTAGAGAGGGTGACAACCGCTCCTCCTGTACGTGGTGCTGATGTAGAGAGGAGGTGACAACCGCTCCTCCTGTACGTGGTGCTGGATGTAGAGAGGAGGTGACAACCGCTCCTCCTGTATGTGGTGCTGGATGTAGAGAGGTGACGACCGCTCCTCCTGTATGTGGTGCCAGCTGTGGAGAGGAGGTGACGACCGCTCCTCTGTAGTGGTGCTGGATGTAGAGAGGGTGACGACCGCTCCTCCTGTACGTGGTGCTGGATGTAGAGAGGTGACGACCGCTCCTCCTGTACGTGGTGCTGGATGTATGAAGGAGGTGACGACCGCTCCTCTGTACGTGGTGCTGGATGTAGAGGAGGTGACGACCGCTCCTCCTGTACGTGGTGCTGGATGTAGAAGGTGGTGACGACCGCTCCTCCTGTACGTGGTGCTGGATGTAGAAGAGGTGACGACCGCTCCTCCTGTACGTGGTGCTGGATGTAGAGAGGTGACGACCGCTCCTCCTGTACGTGGTGCTGATGGAGAGGAGTGACGACCGCTCCTCCTGTACGTGGTGCTGGATGTAGAGAGGAGGTGACGACCGCTCCTCCTGTACGTGTGCTGGATGTAGAGAGGTGGTGACGACCGCTCCTCCTGTACGTGGTGCTGGATGTAGAGAGGTGACGACCGCTCCTCCTGTACGTGGTGCTGGATGTAGAGAGGTGACGACCGCTCCTGTACGTGGTGCTGGATGTAGAGAGGTGGTGACGACCGCTCCTCCTGTACGTGGTGCTGGATGTAGAGAGGTGACGACCGCTCCTCCTGTACGTGGTGCTGGATGTATGAAGGTGGTGACGACCGCTCCTCCTGTACGTGGTGCTGGATGTAGAGAGGAGGTGACGACCGCTCCTCCTGTACGTGGTGCTGGATGTAGAGAGGTGATGAGACCGCTCCTCCTGTACGTGGTGTGATGTAGGAAGAGGAGACGACCGCTCCTCCTGTACGTGGTGCTGGATGTAGAGAGTGGTGACGACCGCTCCTCCTGTACGTGGTGCTGGATGTAGAGAGGTGACGACCGCTCCTCCTGTACGTGGTGCTGGATGTAGGAAGGTGTGACGACCCGCTCCTCTGTACGTGGTGCTGGATGTAGAAGGAGGTGACGACCGCTCCTCCTGTACGTGGTGCTGGATGTAGAGGAGGTGATGATGACCGCTCCTCCTGTACGTGGTGCTGGATGTAGAGAGAGGTGACGACCGCTCCTCCTGTACGTGGTACTGGATGTAAGAGGAGGTGACGACCGCTCCTCCTGTACGTGGTGCTGGATGTAGAGAGGAGGTGCGACCGCTCCTCCTGTACGTGGTGCTGGATGTAGAGGAGGTGACGGACCGCTCCTCCTGTACTGGTGCTGGATGTAGAGAGGAGGTGACGACCGCTCCTCCTGTACGTGGTGCTGGATGTAGAGAGGAGGTGACGACCGCTCCTCCTGTACGTGGTGCTGGATGTAGAGAGGAGGTGACGACCGCTCCTCCTGTACGTGGTGCTGAATGTAGAGAGGAGGTGACGACCGCTCCTCCTGTACGTGGTGCTGGATGTAGAGAGGAGGTGACGACCGCTCCTCCTGTACGTGGTACTGAATGTAGAGAGGAGGTGACGACCGCTCCTCCTGTACGTGGTGCTGGATGTAGAGAGGAGGTGACGACCGCTCCTCCTGTACGTGGTGCTGGATGTAGAGAGGAGGTGACGACCGCTCCTCCTGTACGTGGTGCTGGATGTAGAGAGGAGGTGACGACCGCTCCTCCTGTAAGTGGTACTGAATGTAGAGAGGAGGTGACGACCGCTCCTCCTGTACGTGGTGCTGGATGTAGAGAGGAGGTGACGACCGCTCCTCCTGTACGTGGTGCTGGATGTAGAGAGGAGGTGACGACCGCTCCTCCTGTACGTGGTGCTGGATGTAGAGAGGAGGTGACGACCGCTCCTCCTGTACGTGGTGCTGGATGTAGAGAGGAGGTCACGACCGCTCCTCCTGTACGTGGTGCTGAATGTAGAGAGGAGGTGACGACCGCTCCTCCTGTACGTGGTGCTGGATGTAGAGAGGAGGTGACGACCGCTCCTCCTGTACGTGGTACTGAATGTAGAGAGGAGGTGACGACCGCTCCTCCTGTAAGTGGTACTGAATGTAGGAGGAGGTGACGACCGCTCCTCCTGTACGTGGTGCTGGATGTAGAGAGGAGGTGACGACCGCTCCTCCTGTACGTGGTGCTGGATGTAGAGAGGAGGTGACGACCGCTCCTCCTGTACGTGGTGCTGGATGTAGAGAGGAGGTGACGACCGCTCCTCCTGTACGTGGTGCTGGATGTAGAGAGGAGGTGACGACCGCTCCTCCTGTACGTGGTGCTGGATGTAGAGAGGAGGTGACGACCGCTCCTCCTGTACGTGGTGCTGGATGTAGAGAAGAGGTGACGACCGCTCCTCCTGTACTTTGGGATGCTGGATGTAGAGAGGTGGTGACGACCGCTCCTCCTGTACGTGGTGCTGGATGTAGAGAGGTGGTGACGACCGCTCCTCCTGTACGTGGTGCTGGATGTAGAGAGGAGGTGACGACCGCTCCTCCTGTACGTGGTGCTGGATGTAGAGAGGAGGTGACGACAGCTCCTCCTGTACGTGGTGCTGGATGTATGAAGGGGTGACGACCGCTCCTCCTGTACGTGGTGCTGGATGTAGAGAGGAGGTGACGACCGCTCCTCCTGTACGTGGTGCTGGATGTAGCGAAAAAGGTGACGACCGCTCCTCCTGTACGTGGTACTGGATGTAGAGAGGTGTCGACCGCTCCTCCTGTACGTGGTGCTGGATGTAGAGAGGATGCGACCGCTCCTCCTGTACATGGTGCTGGATGTAGAGAGGTGACCGACCGCTCCTCCTGTACTGGTGCTGGATGTAGAGAGGAGGTGACGACCGCTCCTCCTGTATGTGGTACTGATGTAGAGAGGAGGTGACGACCGCTCCTCCTGTACGTGGTGCTGATGTAGAGAGGAGGTGACGACCGCTCCTCCTGTACATGGTGCTGGATGTAGAGAGGTGGTGACGACCGCTCCTCCTGTACACCACGCTGGATGTAGAGAGGAGGTGACGACCGCTCCTCCTGTAAGTGGTACTGAATGTAGAGAGGAGGTGACGACCGCTCCTCCTGTACGTGGTGCTGGATGTAGAGAGGAGGTGACGACCGCTCCTCCTGTACGTGGTGCTGGATGTAGAGAGGAGGTGACGACCGCTCCTCCTGTACGTGGTGCTGGATGTAGAGAGGAGGTGACGACCGCTCCTCCTGTACGTGGTGCTGGATGTAGAGAGGAGGTCACGACCGCTCCTCCTGTACGTGGTGCTGAATGTAGAGAGGAGGTGACGACCGCTCCTCCTGTACGTGGTGCTGGATGTAGAGAGGAGGTGACGACCGCTCCTCCTGTACGTGGTACTGAATGTAGAGAGGAGGTGACGACCGCTCCTCCTGTAAGTGGTACTGATGTAGAGAGGAGGTGACGACCGCTCCTCCTGTACGTGGTGCTGGATGTAGAGAGGAGGTGACGACCGCTCCTCCTGTACGTGGTGCTGGATGTAGAGAGGAGGTGACGACCGCTCCTCCTGTACGTGGTGCTGGATGTAGAGAGGAGGTGACGACCGCTCCTCCTGTACGTGGTGCTGGATGTAGAGAGGAGGTGACGACCGCTCCTCCTGTACGTGGTGCTGGATGTAGAGAGGAGGTGACGACCGCTCCTCCTGTACGTGGTGCTGGATGTAGAGAGAGGTGACGACCGCTCCTCCTGTACTTTGATGCTGGATGTAGAGAGGTGGTGACGACCGCTCCTCCTGTACGTGGTGCTGGATGTAGAGAGGAGGTGACGACCGCTCCTCCTGTACGTGGTGCTGGATGTAGAGAGGTGGTGACGACCGCTCCTCCTGTACGTGGTGCTGGATGTAGAGAGGAGGTGACGACCGCTCCTCCTGTACGTGGTGCTGGATGTAGAGAGGAGGTGACGACAGCTCCTCCTGTACGTGGTGCTGGATGTAGAGAGGAGGTGACGACCGCTCCTGTACTTGGTGCTGGATGTAGAGAGGAGGTGACGACCGCTCCTCCTGTACGTGGTGCTGGATGTAGAGAGGAGGTGACGACCGCTCCTCCTGTATGTGGTGCTGGATGTAGAGAGGAGGTGACGACCGCTCCTCCTGTACGTGGTGCTGGATGTAGAGAGGAGGTGACGACCGCTCCTCCTGTACGTGGTGCTGGATGTAGAGAGGAGGTGACGACCGCTCCTCCTGTACGTGGTGCTGGATGTAGAGAGGAGGTGACGACTTCTCCTTCTGTACGTGGTGCTGGATGTAGAGAGGAGGCGTCGACCGCTCCTCCTGTACGTGGTGCTGGATGTAGAGAGGAGGTGACACCGCTCCTCCTGTACGTGGTGCTGGATGTAGAGAGGAGGTGACGACCGCTCCTCCTGTACGTGGTGCTGGATGTAGAGAGGAGGTGACGACCGCTCCTCCTGTACTTTGATGCTGGATGTAGAGAGGTGGTGACGACCGCTCCTCCTGTACGTGGTGCTGGATGTAGAGAGGTGGTGACGACCGCTCCTCCTGTACGTGGTGCTGGATGTAGAGGAGGTGACGACCGCTCCTCCTGTACGTGGTGCTGGATGTAGAGAGGAGGTGACGACAGCTCCTCCTGTACGTGGTGCTGGATGTAGAGAGGAGGTGACGACCGCTCCTGTACTGGTGCTGGATGTAGAGAGGAGGTGACGACCGCTCCTCCTGTACGTGGTGCTGGATGTAGAGAGGAGGTGACGACCGCTCCTCCTGTATGTGGTGCTGGATGTAGAGAGGAGGTGACGACCGCTCCTCCTGTACGTGGTGCTGGATGTAGAGAGGAGGTGACGACCGCTCCTCCTGTACGTGGTGCTGGATGTAGAGAGGAGGTGACGACCGCTCCTCCTGTACGTGGTGCTGGATGTAGAGAGGAGGTGACGACCGCTCCTTCTGTACGTGGTGCTGGATGTAAGAGAGGAGGCGTCGACCGCTCCTCCTGTACGTGGTGCTGGATGTAGAGAGGAGGTGACGACCGCTCCTCCTGTACGTGGTGCTGGATGTAGAGAGGAGGTGACGACCGCTCCTCCTGTACGTGGTGCTGGATGTAGAGAGGAGGTGACGACCGCTCCTTCTGTACGTGGTGCTGGATGTAGAGAGGAGGCGTCGACCGCTCCTCCTGTACGTGGTGCTGGATGTAGAGAGGAGGCGACGACCGCTCCTCCTGTATGTGGTGCTGGATGTAGAGAGGAGGTGACGGACGCTCCTCCTGTACATAGTGCTGGCTGTAGAAAACATGTGACGGCAGCTCCTCTACGTTGTGCCCGTGTAGAGATGACGGGTGCTCCTTCTCTGTGGTGACGGGCACTCCTGTACGTTGTGCGGCTGTAGAGGTGACGGGCGCTCCTCCTCTACGTAGTGCCGGCTGTAGAGAGGATTTGACTGCTGCTTCTCTTCATAGTGCTGTGTAGAGGGGACGTGACGGCTGCTCCTCTACGTGGTGCCGCTGTTGAGGTGACGGGCGCGCCTCCTCTACATACTGTCGGCTGTAGAGGATGTGATGGCGGCTCCTCTACGTGGTGCCGGCTGTTAAGGTGATGGCTGCTCCTCTACTTGTCTACTGTAGAGAGGATGTGACGGCCTCTCTATGTGGTGTCGGCTGTAGAGGTGATCGGCGCTCCTCTACTTGTTGTCTACTGTAGAGAGGATGTGACGGCCTCTCCTCTATGTGGTGATGACGGCGGCTCCTCTTCGTGGTGCTGGCTGTTGAGGTGACGGGTGCTCTTCCTTACTTGTCTACTGTAAGAGGATGTGACGGCCTCTCCTCTATGTGGTGGCGGCTGTAGAGGTGACGGCGGCTCCTCTACGTGGTGATGGCGCTCCTCCTCTACTTGTCTACTGTAGAGAGGATGTGACGGCCTCTCCTCTATGTGGTGGCGGCTGTAGAGGTGACGGTGGCTCTATGTGGTGACGGTGGCTCTACGTGGTGCCGGCTGCAGCGGTGACGGCGGCTCTACGTGTGCCGGCTGTAGTTGTGACGGCGGCTCCTCTACGTGGTGCCGGCTGTTGAGGTGACGGGCACTCCTCCTCTACTTGTTGTCTACTGTAGAGAGGATGGTGACGGCGGCTCCTCTACGTGGTGCCGGCTGTTGAGGTGACGGGCGCTCCTTCTCTACTTGTTGTCTACTGTAGAGAGGATGTGACGGCGGCTCCTCTACGTGGTGCCGGCTGTTGAGGTGACGGGCTCTCCTCTACTTGTTGTCTACTGTAGAGAGGATGTGACGGCGGCTCCTCTTCGTGGTGCCGGCTGTTGAGGTGACGGGCGCTCCTCTCTACTTGTCTACTGTAAGAGGATGTGATGGCGCTCCTCTTCGTGTGCGGTGTGAGGTGACGGGCGTCCTCTCTACTTGTTAGTACAGAGTGACTGTGTGGCGGCTCCTCTTGTGGTGCGGCTGTTGAGGTGACGGGCGCTCCTCTTTTACTTGTCTACTGTAGAGAGGATGTGACGGCCGCTCCTCTATGTGGTGGCGGCTGTAGAGGTGACGGCGGCTCCTCTTCGTGGTGCCAGCTGTTGAGGTGACGGGCTCCTCCTCTACTTGTCTACTGTAGAGAGGATGTGACGGCGGCTCCTCTTCGTGGTGTCGGCTGTTGAGGTGACGGCCGCTCCTCTATGTGGTGGCGGCTGTAGAGGTGACGGCGGCTCCTCTTCGTGGTGTTTGCTGTTGAGGTGACGGGCTCTCCTCTTCTACTTGTCTACTGTAGAGAGGATGTGACGCCGCTCCCTATGTGGCGCTGTAGTGACGGCGGCTCCTTCGTGGTGGCTGTGATGCGGGCACTCCTTAGTTGTCTACTGTAGAGAGATGACGGCGGCTCCTCTTCGTGGTGCCAGCTGTTGAGGTGACGGGCTGCTCCTCTACTTGTCTACTGTAGAGAGGATGTGACGGCGGCTCCTCTTCGTGGTGTCGGCTGTTGAGGTGACGGGCGCTCCTCTACTTGTTGTCTACTGTAGAGGGGATGTGACGGCGGCTCGGTATGTGATGCTGGTACTTCTGCACTCGGTACTATCACGTACTATGACTTTTGGTCATGTTACTGCTAGAACGATGTCTGGATAATGGCGGTGTTTGTCTGATCTCTCCTGAGGTGCCGTCAGACTACTCCGCCTCACAGATCCTGTGGCCCTTGTGATGGTAATTTTTATATTCTTTTTCCAGCCTGGAGCTGATCAAGTCTTTTGAGGCACCAGCTCCCATCAACTCTGCTTCTCTCCACCCCGAGAAGGACTGCATTGTGGCCGGAGGCGATGACTTCAAGCTGTATAAATACGACTACACCACAGGGGAGGAGCTCGGTGAGGGATCTTACCTGGCGGCCTCCTCCCCTCGCTGAGGCTGTGGCCTCCCTTTTCATGCTCTTGTCATCCTGATCTTCTTTCCTTTGGTAGAATCCTACAAAGGCCATTTTGGTCCGGTCCATTGTGTCCGCTTCAGTCCGGACGGCGAGCTTTATGCCAGTGGCTCTGAGGACGGCACGCTACGACTGTGGCAGACGGCAGTGGGGAAGACGTACGGCCTGTGGAAGTGTGTTCTGCCCGGTATGAGGGTGGGGAAGGGTCTGTCCAGGCTTCGTTGTTGGGAGATTGGGCACTAGGGTGGGTAACTTCCTCCAGATGCCGTCCCTTCCACCCTGTCGTGGGAGCTGCGTAGTGTACCTGCCGTGTGGGGGATGGGTACAGGGACGGGGACGTTTCTGATCGTGACTGCATTGTCTCTTTGAGTAGATGAGTTGATCTCTGAGAACGCGGATGTCATTTACAACGTCTCATCTGAGGTGAAAGCTTGAGCGCTCCGGTCTTCATGTGTTGAGACTGATGAACATCCAGACACTTCCCGGGAAGAGTCCTCCATCTATGGCGACGGCACAACTTCTGGGACGATGGCGCAGGAGGGACCTGGCAGCGCATGTTGTGACGGGACACCAGTGACGTGTGTGACGGATGGAATTCATTGTGTGGCGGGAGGGTCTGATCACGGAGGGTCCGCTCTCCTGCCCCCGACCACTGTGTTACATCATCTGCTTCTCTGTATTTACATCTTGTACTCTGTTCTGTTCTCTGAATAAACCCTGTACAGAGTCCGGGGTGTCCAGTGTGTGCGGCATCGCCACCTAGAGTCATTATGCGGGGTGTGCGGCGGCGCCACTACCTAGAGTCAGCGTGCGGGGTGTGCGGCAGCGCCACTACCTAAGTCAGGTTCGGGGTGTTCAGCAGTGCATACTAGAGTCAGCGTGTGGTGTATGCAGTGGCACCACTAGAGTCCGTGTGCGGCGGCGCGCCACTACCTAGAGTCAGCGTGCAGGAGTGCGGCAGCGCCACTACCTAGAGTCATGTGTGGTGTGTGCAGTGGCCCACTGGTCGTGTGCGGGGCGGCGCACTACTAGAGTCAGCGTGCAGGAGTGCGGCAGCCTACCTAGAGTCAGCGTGTGGTGTGTGCAGTGGCACCACCTAGAGTCCGTGTGCGGCGGCGGCGCCACTACCTAGAGTCAGCGTGCAGGGAGTGCGGCAGGCACTACCTAGAGTCAGCATGCGGGGTGGCGGCAGGCCACTACCTAGAGTCAGCATGCGGGGTGTGCGGCAGCGCCACTACCTAGAGTCATCGTGTGGTGTGTGCAGTGGCACCACCTAGAGTCAGTGTGCGGCAGCACCACTACCTAGAGTCAGCGTGTGGTGTGTGCAGTGGCACCACCTAGAGTCCGTGTGCGGCGGCGGCGCCACTACCTAGAGTCAGCGTGCAGGGAGTGCGGCAGCGCCACTACCTAGAGTCAGCATGCGGGGTGCGGCAGCGCCACTACCTAAAGTCAGCGTGCGGGTGTGCGGCAGCGCCACTACCTAGAGTCAGTGTGTGGGTGTGCAGTGGCACCACCTAGAGTCAGTGTGCGGCAGCACCACTATCTAGAGTCAGCGTGCGGGGTGTGCGGCAGCGCCACTACCTAGAGTCAGTGTGTGGGGTGAGCGGTGGTGCCACCTAGAGTGGGTGTGCAGCAGCGGCGCCACTTAGTCAGTGTGCAGGGTGTGTGGCGGCACCACGTAGAGTCAGCATGCGGGGAGTGTATGCGGTGACATTACCTACAGTCAGTGTCCAGGGTGGGGCCCGCTAGCCTTGTCAGAGAGCCACTGCCTCATTTCAAGAATAAAAGGAAGCACACTGCAGCGCTATAACTTGTGGACACAAAAATATGAAAAATGAATTGCATCACTGCCTTAGAAATATGAAAAATTGAGAAGTCTTAGCGCATAAGATGGCCAAATTATGTGTACCTGATAGCCACGTTAAGGCTCTTCTCGTATTCCAGGTCCTAACTAATGCCAATCCTCGCTTAGAAAAGTCTATCTGTATGGGAACATATGAATCCTCTCTTCAGACTAAAATCTACATCTCTGGAGGGGTAATGAACCTGGTGTAATTAAAACGCCTGTGACCACCAGGTGGAGTGCTCAGGCAGAAGGTAAATGAACACATCAAAAACTGACCAGCACATCCAATCCAATCCTGGATGTGCCGGTCAGTTTTTGATATATACTGCCTCATTTCAGTCCTTTGTATCTGTGCTATGTATAGGCCAGCGTGGTGGCTCAGTGGTTAACATTGTACTATGTATAGGCCAGTGTGGTGGCTCAGTGGTTAGCATTGTGCTATGTATAGGCCAGCGTGGTGGCTCAGTGGTTAGTATATATATATATATATATCTTAAAAAAAATGAAGGTAACACTTACATTGTGGGGTTTAACTCCAAGTCCATCCCACTTCTGTGACTGTGCTGCTGCCCAGTTAGGAAGCAACATCGATTGTGAATCAGTTTCTCCTGCTGTTGTGTAAATGGAACAGATTAGCAAGCCGCCCGCTATAAGGCTATGTGCACACGTTGCGGAATTTCCGCGGCAATCCTGCACCTCCCTGCCGTGGGAAATACGCATTTTATAGGAATGCGTATTCCCGCCAGAAACTAGCGTTTTGCCAGTGTAATTACCTTGCAGAGTGCTAGCGTTTTCCCAGTGATCTGTAGCATTGCTTGGAAAACTGACAGGTTGGTCACACGAGTCACACGTAGTGTTTGATAAGTGTGAGCAACTTTTTACTATTGATGCCGCATCGATAGTAAAAAGATCTAATGTTAAAAATAATAAAAAATCGTGCTATTCTCACCTTCCGGCGGCCCCCGCAGCCTTCCTGGTCCCGGCAAGTTCCGTTCCCGGGATGCCTAGCGACAATGACCCCAGATGACGTAGCATCACGCGAGACCGCTACGTCATCTCAGGTCATTGTCACAAAGCATCCCTGGGAACAGGTGTTGCCAGGAGAGTCGCTGAGAGGCGGGAAGGCTGCGGGGGCCGCCGGAAGGTGAGAATATCACTAATTTTTATTTTATATATTGTTTTAACAGGGATATGGTACCCAGGGCAGAGTCTCCTCTCCTCCAGACCCTGGGTACCATCCACACATGAACCGCTTACTTTGCACATGGTGGACATAGCCACATGCGGAAAGTAAGCAGTTCAAAGAATGAGCATGCTGCGTATTTTTCTGTGCTGCGATTTGGCCATGGAAAAACACGCATCATGTGCACAGCATTGCGGAATCCCACAGGATATACAATCCCTGACAGAAGTTATGTCGCTTATCCATGTTATGAAAAGCTTATAACCTGACGTTAAATTCATCCATTAGTTTTATAAATTATTCTTTTGAAAGCTGAAACCCTCCCAAATTTGGTGTAGGTTAAGAAAATAAATTGGCATTGTGATGAAACGGTGCACACACACGACGGCTGCTGCCGTCCGACCCGGTAAACTGCAGGGATTTATAATTATCCCACTTCCACTTAGGAACTTGCAGCTCTCTGGCGCCCCCCTTACCCTCAGGTCAGTCAGGGAACTGCACCTAGGATAATCAGTCGCCAGACGGGTCACTTGAATGTGTGCTGGCTATTGGGCACGCTCCAGTGAGGGAATTATATAATTACTCCGAGCCGCAGCCGGGTAATACACTTATAATACCCGCTCCGTCACTGCCAACGCCACCCCATTTGTCAACACTTAACACCCCCTTCTTTTTAAGCTGCCACCAGCTACGGTTTTTCTTACTGAACAATTTATAAGAGGGTCCGTAGCAACCCCAAAACAGTAGCGTAGTGCTTCAGGCACGTGCAAATTCGTTTATAGAGCAGGAGAAACAAACTAATAAATTTATAGGTTTATTCCTTAAAAAAAGGCAGTGCTTATACAATATAAAAAAAGATGGAACAAACTGAGACAATATAGTTATGTACAAATGCAGTTATAAAATAAACGGGATTAAGAATGAAAGACTCACATGATAGTTAGATCATTTACAGGCAAGCCAGGCTGGGGGGGAGGAGCCACACGTCATAGTTCATTTGCAGATCTCTTAGTCAGGACATCACAGCAAGGACTCCCAAAGGGGGGCTCACTGCCAGACTTATACCTGGGGCTGCTGACCTCACGAAAAGGGGAGGGTTTTTCTGGCCACCTCCCAGGGACAGAAGTGTATGATTTGAGCTCTGAAAGTCATAAGGACCATAACTCGTCCTGTGAGCCTAGCAGAATAACAGCAGACCTATCAATGATCTTACTTTAAAATGACAGTTCAAATGAGTCCAAACTTGGCTGAGCTAGTCCATGGGGAATCCGAGAATTCCATTTCTCGGGTTCTGTTGGAGTTATGGGTTCACCAGTACCACGGGAACGATGCCTGTCAGGCGCATGTTTCACAACAGTACTTTCGTGTTTCCTAGCGAACGATCCCACCGTGTGATAACCAAAACAGAATGAATTCTCCAAAATGGCTGCTATAGAAGGAGAGCACATGTGAAGACAATGGCGACCCCCTACGGTGAGGCGGCAAAACTTCCAGCACTGGTAGCTCAGGTTACACTGAGCTTGACTGCAGGTTGGGAGGGGGGAAGGGAAGCGTGAGCTGCAGAGAAAAGGAGGGAGGGGTAACTTTGCCCTGTGCTTGCAAACGGTGGGGGTTGTAGTACTATGGGGAAAGTTCTGGAAACAGCACAAGAAATGAAGCTTGCAATATCATCACACCTCCCCCCTTAGAGGGCGCTACGGAGGCATGACCTCTCGGTAATCCGCCATGCGCACCTCAGCGGGTTCGCCACGTCGGGACAACCCATCAGCATTCCCATGATCACTGCCTTTCTTGTGTTGTACGGCAAAATCATACTGCTGCAGGGCAAGGCTCCAGCGTAGCAACCTACCATTGGTTCCGGACACTGTGTGCAGCCAGCTCAGAGGGTTGTGGTCGGTGACCACCTTGAAGGTGCGCCCGTACAGGTAGGGCTGCAAACGTTGCAGTGCCCAGACCATGGCCAGGCACTCCTTCTCGATGGTGGAGTATGCCACTTCCCTTGGCAGAAGTTTCCGGCTCAGGTACAACACGGGGTGCTCCTGGTCCCCCGAATCAACCTGGCTGAGTACAGCACCGAGGCCAAATTCGCTGGCGTCAGTCTGTACCAGGAAGGGCCGACTGCTGTCGACGGCTCTCAACACCGGAGAGCTGCACAGGGCTGTTTTCAAAGCTCGGAATCTGTCCAGCTGACTGGGTTAGACCGCCCTTGGTGAGGTCCGTCAAGGGTTTTGCAATGGCGCTATAGTTCGGTACGAAACGCCTATAGTACCTGCAGTGCCCAGGAAGGACTTCACCTTCTTTTTGGTCCTGGGGGTGGGCCAGGACACGATCGCGTCCACTTTCTCGGGCTCTGGACTCATGGAACCCCCACCTACCCGGTGCCCCAGGTAGTGGACCTCCCTCATGCCCATCTGGCATTTTCCCGGCTTGATGGTCAGACCTGCCTGGTGAATACGCTTGAGCACCTCCTGGAGATGCTGAAGGTGTTCCTCCCAGGTGGAACTGAAGACGGCAATGTCGTCCAGGTACGCCACAGCGTACTCCTCCAGTCCCTGAAGCAGGTGGTTGACCATCCGCTGAAAAGTGGCAGGGGCATTCTTCATGCCGAAAGGCATGACCGTGGACTCGTACAGTCCAAAAGGGGTGATAAAGGCAGATTTCTCCTGCGCCGCAGGGCTCAGGGGAATCTGCCAGTATCCCCGACTCAAATCCATGATGGATATGTACTTGGCATTCGCCAACCGCTCCAGCAGATCCTCGATGCGTGGCATTGGGTGCGCATCAGAGGTAGTGATGGCGTTGAGCCCCCTGTAGTCCACGCAGAACGGGGTGGTCCGATCCTTTTTTGGCACGAGAACTACAGGTGAGGCCCACGTGCTTTTGGACGGCCGGATCACCCCCAGCTGCAACATCTCCTGGATCTCCTGGCGCATAATCTGCTGCACTTCCTCAGAGATCCGATAAGGTGTCCGCCGTAACGGGGCGCGATTCCCGGTGTCCACCTCGTGGACCGCCAACTTGGTCCTTCCGGGTCGGTTTGTGAACTCGGCCCGGAAGGGTTCCAGAGTGGTCAGCAACTGCAACCGCTGGGAGACGGTTAGCGAGGCATTTACCTCCATGTCCTCAATGGACCCATTGGCCTGGGCTTGGGCCAGCATGTCCAGGAGGGGATCCTCTTCTCCGTCCTCGGGCAGATTGCAGACCGGTAAGACGCAGGCTTCACGTTCGTGATGGGCCTTCATCATGTTGACGTGAAAGGCCTTGCGCCTACCCCGAGTGTGGTCAAGCGTGACCACGTAGGTGGCTGGGTTGAGCTGTTGGTGCACGACGTACGGGCCTTCCCAGGCTGCCTGAAGCTTATCCTTTGGTACGGGGACCAGCACCCACACCTTTTGACCCACCTGGTAGGTCCGCTCCCGGGCGTTCTGGTCGTACCAGTGCTTCTGGTCAGCCTGAGCCTGCGTCATGTTGTCATGCACCAACTGCGTCAAGGTCTGCATCTTGTCGCGGAAGCGCATGACATAATCCACGATGGACACTTCCGTGGGGTTTGGCTCATCTTCCCAGGATTCTCTTATCAACCTAAGGGGTCCCCGGACTCGCCTACCATACAGGAGCTCGAAGGGGGAGAACCCCGTCGAGGCCTGCGGGACTTCTCTGTAGGCAAATAGCAGGTGTGGGAGGTACCGCTCCCAATCGCGTCCCTGGGTCTCAACCAGCATGCGGAGCATTTGTTTGAGGGTACCGTTAAAGCGCTCACACAAACCATTGGTCTGTGGGTGATACGCACTCAATACCATACGCGTCACCTGCATTTTGCTGCAGAGAGCCTTCATTAGGCGAGACATAAATTGGGTCCCTTGATCGGTAAGCATCTCCCTGGGAAATCCTACCCCTTGAAAAGATGGTCACCAGTGCATCCGCCACCTTATCTGCCCTAGTTGAGGACAGCTACTGCCTCCGGGTACCGGGTAGCATAGTCTACCACAGTAAGGATGTATTGCTTTCCAGAGCTGCTGGGGACGGCCAGCGGGCCCACAATGTCCACCGCGATCCTCTGGAAAGGCTCCTCTATCACTGGCAACGGGATCAGGGGAGCCTTAAGAGCAGGCCCCGCCTTCCCCACTCTTTGACAGGTGATACAGGAGCGGCAGTAGTTAGTCACATCTGTCCCCATCTTGGGCCAATAGAAGTGTTGAGACAGCCGTGCCTTAGTTTTGCTGATCCCCAAGTGTCCAGCGAGTGGAATCTCATGGGCAATCCTCAACAACTCACCTCGGAACTGGTGCGGGACGACCAGCTGTTTTTCCCTCAACCACTCCTTTTGGGAATCTCCGGGTACTGTCTCCCGGTACAACCTTCCTCGTTCCCAGAACATCCTCTCCTTATCAGTCACGGAGGTGGGCGTCTCGACGAGGTGCCTCAAGTTCTCCAGGCTCGCATCTGAGTGCAGAGCGGCCTGGAACTCCTGGCTGGAGGCAGCCAGAAGTGACGTCAGGGTTCCTTCCTCACTGGGACCCTTTGGGACCGGCTCTGGGTCCAATTCTGGTTCAGTCTCTCCTGTAGCGGAGGAGGGTCCAGATGGTAGGGCGTTACCTGCGATCCGGGCACTCCGACTGCGGGTGACAGCAGCTACATATGCCGTCTCCCCGGGGGTTTCTATAGACCCATCAGCCTGCGCTGCTATGGGCTCTACCTCCCCATCCACCCCCAACACTTCAGGAGCAGTGCTACTTATGGGCCAGTTACCTTCCTCGGTGGCACTGGTCAGTGTCATGGCGTCACCTTCCTCCCGGTTCCCATGCACCTCCCCATTTCCTTGAACACTGTCGCTTGCTCCTGCTAGGGGTTCCTCAGCCGTCTCACTCTGCAGAGCGACGTGGCTGAACGCTCCTGTACCTGTGGACACATCTACCACTTCAGAGAAAGGGTTAACAGATTCAGATGGCACAGATACATCACTATCAACATCATTCCTAGGGAAAGAAAGGTTATCCGTTGCATAATCACTTCGCAAAGCATTAGCAGGTAACACAATCAGTTTCCCATCATCATCAACATCAACATCATGGTTAACGTTAACCTTATCATCAGATTGGGAAGGGTGTCAGGGACATAGTACGCCACCATCCTCCCCAGATCAGTCCCCAATAAAACATCAGTGGGCAGGTTTTCGGACACCCCCACTTCCTTCACCCCGCTCCCGGCACCCCAGTCAATGAAAACTCGGGCTATCGGCAAGGGGTAGTGGACGCCCCCGATCCCTGTGACAGTTAAGGTTTTCCCCGGAACCAACTCTTCAGGGGCCGCCAGTTCGGGTCGGATGAGGGTTCGTTCAGCCCCGGTGTCCTTGAGGCCTGTAGCAAGACGGGCCCCCACGCGGACGGGCTGCACGTTGTCATCAACCCTCCCCACCACACCACCCACCAAAAGAACAGAGGCGTTGGGCCTGGAGGCCTTGGCTGGGGGGTTCTTCTGCCTCTCCGGACAGGTGGCGCTGATGTGTCCAGTCCTGTTACAGGAGAAACACTGGCGGGGGTCTGATGTAGGCCGGGCGCTGGCAAAGGGGATAGTGCCTCCAGAGGGACGGCTGGCAGGGGCACTGGGGTTGGTTGCAGGCTTACCCCCTCCCCAGCGGGTGGTGACGGGCTTCCGCACCTCGGGTTTCCGGTTGGCCTCATAGCTGTCGGCGATCCGTGCTGTTCTGACCGCGTCCTCCGGTTCTCGGTCCAGGATGAACTGTCGGACCTCAGCTGGGCACAGATGCAGGAACTGGTCTTTGATCATCAGGTCCCTCAGCTTCTCAAAGGTGTCAACTGACAGTCCATGGATCCACTGGTCAAAGTGGTTCCTGAGTCCTTGCACCACATCGCTATAACTGTCGTGTGGGCCACGTTGGAGGTTCCGGAACTTCTTTCGGTATACCTCAGGGGTTAGCTGGTACTTGGCGATCAGGGCCTGCTTGATGGCCTGATAGTTGTCATCTTGATCCGGCGTGAGTGAAGCAAACGCCTCCAGAGCTTTGCCCTTTAGCCCGGGGGTCAAGTACCTGGCCCATTGGTTGTCAGGCAGCCGGTACTGTCTGCAGACTTTCTCAAAGGCCCGCAGAAAAGTGTCCAAGTCTCCGTCCTTTTCCATCACGGGAAAGTGCTCCGGCCGGGGCTTGGGACTCTGAGCGCTGCTGGGCACACTGCTCTGGGCTGTGGAGGGCATTGCCCCTTGTCTGAGCAGCTCCAGTTCATGGGCTCTCTGAGCTTCCCGCTCGGCTCTCTCAGCCTCCCGCTCGGCTCTCTCGGCCTCTTGCTGGGCTCTCTCGGCCTCTCGCTGGGCTTGGCGCTCGGCTATCTCAGCCTCTCGCTGTTTGGCCTCTCGCTGGTCGGCTCTCTCTTGAGCTTTCTGGATCAGCTTCAGGCGTTCTTCATGGTCGTCAGTGGAGAGTCCCTCCAGGGCCGCCTGCAGGTAAGGGTCCATCCCGCCCTGGGTGTAAGCAGTCAGGGGTTGGGCCTCTGCTCCTGCGGCACCAACTTGGCTTGGGCCGGCTCCTGCGCCCTCCTCGCTCTGAGCGTGGTCCCGTGCCATCAGGGCCTGGATCACTTCGGCCTTGGTTTGGGCCATGGGGAAAATCTCCCTCCACTCGCACATGGCAAGAAGAGCTTCCTTGCTATTCCGATTATACCAGTCGTATCCCCTCGTAGCCATGGTTGCCAAATAAAAGATAGGATAGAAAAACAAAGAGAAGGGGGGGTAACCGCAAGTACACACAATTGTCTCAGGACTAATAAACACTGAGTCTGTTCTCCAAAACTTTAGATGCAGGGTCGCTGAAGAACCGTGCAAGTTTTTTAGTGAATGGAATGATTGCTCAAACCAGATCACTAATGCTCTATAATCCCACCGCTCTGCCACCAATATGTGATGAAACGGTGCACACACACGACGGCTGCTGCCGTCCGACCCGGTAAACTGCAGGGATTTATAATTATCCCACTTCCACTTAGGAACTTGCAGCTCTCTGGCGCCCCCCTTACCCTCAGGTCAGTCAGGGAACTGCACCTAGGATAATCAGTCGCCAGACGGGTCACTTGGATGTGTGCTGGCTATTGGGCACGCTGCAGTGAGGGAATTATAATTACTCCGAGCCGCAGCCGGGTAATACACTTATAATACCCGCTCCGTCACTGCCAACGCCACCCCATGTGTCAACACTTAACACCCCCTTCTTTTTTAAGCTGCCACCAGCTACGGTTTTTCTTACTGAACAATTTATCAAGAGGGTCCGTAGCAACCCCAAAACAGTAGCGTAGTGCTTCAGGCTCGTGCAAATTCGTTTATAGAGCAGGAGAAACAAACTAATAAATTTATAGGTTTATTCCTTAAAAAAAGGCAGTGCTTATACAATATAAAAAAAAGATGGAACAAACTGAGGCAATATAGTTATGTACAAATGCAGTTATAAAATAAACGGGATTAAGAATGAAAGACTCACATGATAGTTAGATCATTTACAGGCAAGCCAGGCTGGGGGGGAGGAGCCACACGTCATAGTTCATTTGCAGATCTCTTAGTCAGGACATCACAGCAAGGACTCCCAAAGGGGGGCTCACTGCCAGACTTATACCTGGGGCTGCTGACCTCACGAAAAGGGGAGGGTTTTTCTGGCCACCTCCCAGGGACAGAAGTGTATGATTTGAGCTCTGAAAGTCATAAGGACCATAACTCGTCCTGTGAGCCTAGCAGAATAACGGCAGACCTATCAATGATCTTACTTTAAAATGACAGTTCAAATGAGTCCAAACTTGGCTGAGCTAGTCCATGGGGAATCCGAGAATTCCATTTCTCGGGTTCTGTTGGAGTTACGGGTTCACCAGTACCACGGGAACGATGCCTGTCAGGCGCATGTTTCACAACAGTACTTTCGTGTTTCTAGCGAACGCTCCCACCGTGTGATAACCAAAACAGAATGAATTCTCCAAAATGGCTGCTATAGAAGGAGAGCACATGTGAAGACAATGGCGACCCCCTACGATGAGGCGGCAAAACTTCCAGCACTGGTAGCTCAGGTTACACTGAGCTTGACTGCAGGTTGGGAGGGGGGAAGGGAAGCGTGAGCTGCAGAGAAAAGGAGGGAGGGGTAACTTTGCCTGTGCTTGCAAACGGTGGGGGTTGTAGTACTATGGGGAAAGTTCTGGAAACAGCACAAGAAATGAAGCTTGCAATATCATCACAGGCATCAATGCTGAAATATTGATCATTTAATGGACACAGAATGGTCAGATTTTGGCAACACAAAAGTTTTGTCGTCCACAGAAAGTAATGTGATATTCAAACAAATAATTATCTTAAAATACAAATATATGTGTAGTATAACATTGGTGAATGAAGTTGTGGAGCTATTAGAGTCATATTTATTATTTTGTGTGGCTTCCATGAGCTTGAAGGACTGCATCCATGCGGTTCAACAATGATTCATACAATTTATTAATGAAGTCATCAGGAATAGCAGAGAATGCCGTCTTACTTGCCTCCCAGAGTTCATCTAGATTCCTTGGTTTTGTCTTCCAAGCTTCCTCTTTCATCCCACCCCAAACATGCTCAGTGATGTTCATGTCTGGTGACGGGGCTGACCAGTCCTTGAGCACCTTGATCTTTTTTGCCTGGAGGACCTTTGTTCTAGAGATGGATGTATGAGATGGAGCACCATCCTGCTGCAGAATTTGACCCCTTTTATGATTTGGAATATAAGAGGTAGCTAATACTTCTTGATATTTTAGGCTATTGATATTGACTTCCACCTTGCAAATGTTTCGCACACCCCCATACTGAATGTAACCCCAGACCATGATCTTTCCACCACCAAATGTAACTGTTTTCTGGGTGTATTTTGGATCCATACGGGCTCCAGTAGGTCTCCTGCAGTATTTGCGGCAGCTGTGGTGTAATTCTACTGAAGATTCATCACAGAAATCCACCTTCTGCCACTTTTCCAGCATCCATCTGTTTAGCAGGCTGTGGGACGGTTTTTTATTTGCCTTTTGTTTAGTGCTGGCTTCTGGGCACTGATTCGACCATGGAGGCCATTTCGAGACAGAATCCTACAAACTGTTCTAGTTGACACAGGGACTTGAGGTGACCAGGCCTGTTGGAGCTCTGCTGCAGTGGAAGAGGGGCTTGCTTTGGATTTTCTAACAAACAAACGTTCCTCCTGAGCAGTTGTCTTGCGGGGTCTGCCGGACCTGGGCTTGTCAAACCCATCTCCAGTCTCTTCAGATCTTTTATAAATTCTTTGTACTTGAAGCTGAGACACACCAAAGGTGCCAGCCACCTCTGCAGTGGATCTGGTCTTCAGCCTCTTGATAATCCAGGCTTCGGTCGCAGGGTGGATTTTTGGCATGTTATCAGAGCTCAAGTTGCAGTTCAAGTGAAGGTCTGGGGTGCTGGGTTTCTTTTCATACACACCCACTAATTAACCGATCATTTACTGAGCACTGGTGAGGATGTAAACTAGGATTGGGTGCATTATATGACCAGGCGACAAAACTTTACTCTTGCCAAAACCTGACCATTCTGTGTTCATTAAATGATCAATATTTCTGCATTGATGCCAATTTATTTTCTTAACCTACACCAAATTTGGCTTTCAAAAGAGTAATTTATAAAACCAATGGATGAATTTAACATCAGGTTATAAGCTTTGATTTACATAACATGGATAAGCGACATAACTTCTGTCAGGGACTGTAATGAGGTGCGTCGGGTAAGCGGTTTTGCAGCTTACGCAACGTGTGCACATAGCCTAAAGGCGCGGATCTGCAGGGGTGACCACAGACCATTTCTCTGTTCCAAGCCTTTTTGGCTGTTTTGGGCTCTCTTGCATTTGGTCATTGCTCTCACCCCTAGAGGTACAGTACAGTAGCAAGAAGAGGTGTCTACAACCCAGAGAAGTTGCTCCATCCAGGAGGGTGGTATGAGGGCTCAGCGTCCACGAGTGGGTGATGAGCTTACAGCCCAACACCATGCAAGGTGATTGGCAGATACGACACAGGCGCCCTGTGCTCTTCACAGATGAGAGCGGTTGTGATGATACTGGAGCTCCATGTCTTGTGCTGTTGCTAGAACTACAGTCCTTGCTGTGATGTCCTGACTAAGAGATCTGCAAATGAACTATGACGTGTGGCTCCTCCCCCCCCAGCCTGGCTTGCCTGTATATGATCTAACTATCACGTGAGTCTTTCATTCTTAATCCCGTTTATTTTGTAACTGTATTGTACATAACTATATTGCCTCAGCTTGTTACATCTTTTTATATTGTATAAGCACTGCCTTTTTTTTAAGGAATAAACCTATAAATTTATTAGTTTGTTTCTCCTGCTCTATAAACGAATTTGCACGTGCCTGAAGCACTACGCTACTGTTTTGGGGTTTCTACGGACCCTCTTGATAAATTGTTCAGCAAGAAAAACCGTAGCTGGTGGCAGCTATAAAGAAGGGGGTGTTAAGTGTTGACATATGGGGTGGCGTTGGCAGTGACGGAGCGGGTATTATAAGTGTATTACCGGCTGCGGCTCAGAGTAATTATAATTCCCTCACTGCAGCGTGCCCAATAGCCAGCACACATCCAAGTGACCCGTCTGGCGACTGATTATCCTAGGTGCAGTTCCCTGACTGACCTGAGGGTAAGGGGGGCGCCAGAGAGCTGCAAGTTCCTAAGTGGAAGTGGGATAATTATAAATCCCTGCAGTTTACCGGGTCGGACGGCAGCAGCCGTCGTGTGTGTGCACCGTTTCATCACATATTGGTGGCAGAGCGGTGGGATTATAGAGCATTAGTGATCTGGTTTGAGCAATCATTCCATTCACTAAAAAACTTGCACGGTTCTTCAGCGACCCTGCATCTAAAGTTTTGGAGAACAGACTCAGTGTTTATTAGTCCTGAGACAATTGTGTGTACTTGCGGTTACCCCCCCCTTCTCTTTGTTTTTCTATCCTATCTTTTATTTGGCAACCATGGCTACGAGGGGATACGACTGGTATAATCGGAATAGCAAGGAAGCTCTTCTTGCCATGTGCGAGTGGAGGGAGATTGTCCCCATGGCCCAAACCAAGGCCGAAGTGATCCAGGCCCTGATGGCACGGGACCACGCTCAGAGCGAGGAGGGCGCAGGAGCCGGCCCAAGCCAAGTTGGTGCCGCAGGAGCAGAGGCCCAACCCCTGACTGCTTACACCCAGGGCGGGATGGACCCTTACCTGCAGGCGGCCCTGGAGGGACTCCCCACCGACGACCGGGAGGAGCGCCTGAAGCTGATCCAGCAATACCAGCAGGGGCCCGAGCCGAGCGCCAAGCCAGCGGGAGGCTGAGAGAGCCGAGCGGGAGGCTGAGAGAGCCGAGCGGGAAGCTCAGAGAGCCCATGGACTGGAGCTGCTCAGACAAGGGGCAATGCCCTCCACAGCCCAGAGCAGTGTGCCCAGCAGCGCTCAGAGTCCCAAGCCCGGCCGGAGCACTTTCCCGTGATGGAAAAGGACGGAGACTTGGACACTTTTCTGCGGGCCTTTGAGAAAGTCTGCAGACAGTACCGGCTGCCTGACAACCAATGGGCCAGGTACTTGACCCCCGGGCTAAAGGGCAAAGCTCTGGAGGCGTTTGCTTCACTCACGCCGGATCAAGATGACAACTATCAGGCCATCAAGCAGGCCCTGATCGCCAAGTACCAGCTAACCCCTGAGGTATACCGAAAGAAGTTCCGGAACCTCCAACGTGGCCCACACGACAGTTATAGCGATGTGGTGCAAGGACTCAGGAGCCACTTTGACCAGTGGATCCATGGACTGTCAGTTGACACCTTTGAGAAGCTGAGGGACCTGATGATCAAAGACCAGTTCCTGCATCTGTGCCCAGCTGAGGTCCGACAGTTCATCCTGGACCGAGAACCGGAGGACGCGGTCAGAACAGCACGGATCGCCGACAGCTATGAGGCCAACCGGAAACCCGAGGTGCGGAAGCCCGTCACCACCCGCTGGGGAGGGGGTAAGCCTGCAACCAACCCCAGTGCCCCTGCCAGCCGTCCCTCTGGAGGCACTATCCCCTTTGCCAGCGCCCGGCCTACATCAGACCCCGCCAGTGTTTCTCCTGTAACAGGATGGACACATCAGCCCCTGTCCGGAGAGGCAGAAGAACCCCCCAGCCAAGGCCTCCAGGCCCAACGCCTCTGTTCTTTTGGTGGGTGGTGTGGT
>JARQOD010001972.1:0-86782 GCA_033576555.1 Oophaga sylvatica | reverse complement strand
ATGTGGGTTTTCCGAGTCATCTGCGGGAAATGGGTTGTCTATGGAGATTATGAGGTGACGCCATCTTTTGGGTGTAAGGTGGTAGGGGGGGCAGAATTTTTTGGGGGAATGAGATGGGAAAGATCCGGGGGCCTTGCGAGCAGTGAAAAGCGAGGCCAAAGGGGGGGTTTAGGACGGGGGTTTAATTTTGGGGGATGGTTTCCCCGCTGCTGCAAAAGGGGGAAATCTCGAACCCCGCCCCGCTGCACCCCCCCACCCTTTCCCCGGCCACAGTGGGCCCTGCTCAGAGAGACGCGGTCCGCTTTCCGCTCGGTCTAATGCTGTAAGAGGTTTGTTGTGCCCCCCGGGTTTCCCTCTTTATAACCAGTGTGGAGAGACAGTCCTGGGCAAAGTCCTGCTTTCCCCATCTGGCTGCCAGGGCAAGATCCCCCTTTTGGGTCGGGGTCACTTGTCGGTTAATCAGCGCCCCCCTTTGGCCGCGGAAGGTCTGAAAGTGCTTGTTTTCTGGAACGTTTTCATTGGTTCTTTTCTGGAAGGTCTGTAGCTGCTATTTAAAAAAAGGTGGCTTAACCCACGGTGCTGTGGTATCAAATTTGTTGTGTTGCGCCGTGTGGTTGTTGCATGTGGTTTTTTTGGTGAAATAGCCTAAATTTACCGGCACCCCCGTGGGGAGATTGTTTGCACGTGTTCGGGCTGGGCTGAAAAGCCATAGAATACCGGCTACTCGGTGGGAGATTATTACTTTTTTTCTGTTTTGCTGACCACAGTGCAATTGCTTGCAGTCTCTGTGCCCCCTGTGAGTCTAACGGAACAGTTTTTGTACAATGGCTCTGTAAATTAACGAGTCCGCTTTTTTGCCATATAGTGCTACGCTTTTTAGTTAGCGATCTGTGGAATAACGATTTCGCCCTACCGCCTTTGTGCTACGCTTTTACATTGCGATCTGGGGGATAACGAGTTCGCTATATGCCCTTTTTGGGCCTCTTACTAGCGCAGGCTCTGCCTGCCGGTGGACCCCGGGTGCGAACGCACCTCTCCTTAATATTTTGGGGGCGTTGGGCCCCAACTTTCTTGCTGGTTTAATTTTTTAGGAGTCCCCACATTCCCATAAATTACCAGTAAAAGGCTAAACTCGTTGTGGTGCTTTAAGTGGGAACCCTTTTTGGGTATTGTACCTTTTCCCGATTATTAATAAATTGACTTTCCCGAGCCAGCCATTTTTTAATTCTTTTTTAAAAAAGAAAGTACACGCATGCCTGGAAAACAACTCCCCTTATTGTCGCCTGGACATGTTGTTCGGGAGCAAGCGACAATGTTGAAGCTGTGTCAGCGCCGGCAGTGGGAACAGCGTGAACTGTACGTTTTTCCTCCCGGGTTTGCCGGTTCGTGCCATGTGAGACAAAAAAATGTCTTTCTGTAGGTCCCAGGGGTGAAGTTTTGGGGTAAATTTTTTCCATGTGCTGATAACAAACTGATTTGGCCCTGGGGGGTTTTCCCAAAAAGGGGGAATAGGGTTTCCGAATAAAAAAAAAAGGATATTTTGTGCACCCCGCCCCATAAATTTTAAAGGGTTTGGGTGTTGTGTCAGTTTTTGGGGGTTTTTAAAAAAACTGAACCCCTTACGGACACAAACAATGGAGTGTGAAGGGGGCTTTTATCCCACTGTGTTCCAAATTATTATGAAAAATTGTGAGGAGGGAAAAGGTAAGAATTTTTTTTTTTTGTCAGTTAAACCATTGATGGTGTTATGTGTCAGGGCTTTTTTATTTTTCTTTTAAGAATTGCGCCCACCTGTTGCAAATTTTATTTTGGGCCCAGGTGTGCCCAATGAAAGGGAAAAGATTTCCCTTAAAAAGGGGCTGTCCACTTATTAAGCACCCTTCATTTTCTCCCAAAAAATGGGAAAAAAAAAAAAAGGAGTGTCGGCGGGCCTGGGGAAAGAAACAAATTGTGGAGTTTTTTGGGTCAAGGCATGACTCCCAAATCAACATTGCCAAAAAACACTTCTTCGTGATCTCGCTCAACAAAAAAAGTAGGAGCTGATTAAAACACTACGGGCCCATGGTCAAAAGTTTTGTAAATTTTCAAAAAATATTAATTTTTAAAAAGTCAAACTGTTTCATTTTTTTTTAATGGCAATTTGTTTCCCCAAAGAATTTTTAAAGAGTGATCAGTTAAACCCAGAAATTACTTGCAAATTTAAATATTTGGCTAAAAAATAAATTTTTTCCCCCCCAAAACACATTTCCCATCATTAAGCCCTGCCTTAAAAGGACCGGGCAAACCCTCTTTTCAGTGATTGCTCCTTTAAAAAGGGTTGTGGGTTTTGGGGATGAGGACAGGGCCGGGGGTTCAACCCTGTCTGATTAAGAAAGGGAATGGGGGAACCAGGGAACTTTAAAAGGAGGCTGGTGTTTGGGAATCATTGTTTCTTTTTCTTTAACCCAGGGTTTATCTTAAAGAAACAGTGCGGGTAACCCATTGCAATCCCAAAAAAAGGCCCCAAAAAGGGGAATGGGGAGAGTAAAAAAAGAAAGGAAAAAAAGGAAAAAAAAAAAAAAGGGAAAAAAAAAAAAAAAAATTTTTTTGGGGGAAAAAAAAAAAAAAAAAAAAAATTTTTTTTTAAAAAAAAAAAAAAAAAGGGGGAAAAAAAAAAAAAGGAAAAAAATTAAAAAAAAAAAAAAAAAAGGGGAAAAAAAAAAAGGGAGAAAAAAAAAAAAATTTAAAGGGGGGGAAAAAAAAAAAGGTTTTTAAAAAAAAAAAAAAAAAAAAGAAAAGGAAAAAAAAAAAAAAAAAAAAAAATTTAAATAAAAAAAAAAAAAGGGGGGGAAAAATTTTAAAAAAAAAAAAAAAAAAAAACTTTTTTTGGAAAAAAAAAAAAAGAAAAAAAAGGGGGAAAAAAAAAACAAAAAAAAGGGAAAAAAAAAAGAAAAAATTTTAAAAAAAAAAAAAAAAAAAATTTAAAAAAAAAAAAAAAAAAAAAAAGGGAAAAAAAATTGGGGGGGGAAAAAAAAAAGGAAAAAAAAAAAGGAAAAAAAAAAGGGGAAAAAAAAAAGGGGGTGGGGAAAAAAAAACCCAAAAAAAAAAAATTTTAAAAAAAAAAAAAAAAAAAAAAAAAGGGGAAAAAAGGGAAAAAAAAAGAAAAAAAGATTCCCCAAAAAAAAAAAAAGGGGGAAAAAAAAAATTTCCGGGGGGTTTTTTTCCCCCCCCCAAAAAAAAAAAAAAAAATTTTTTTTTTTTCGGGTGGGGTTCCCCGGGCGGGCCCGGGGGAAAAGGGGGGGGGTGGGGGAAACCCCCGGGGCGGGGAATTTTAAAAAGGGGGGAAAGGGGGGGAAAAAAAAAAAAAAAAAAAGGGGTTTTTGTTAAAAAAGGGGGAAGGGTTAAAAGGGGGGGAAATTTTTTTTGGGCCCCTTTTTTTTTTGGGCCTTTTAAAATTTTTTTAAAAGCAAGGGGGGTTTCCCAATTTTTCCCCCCAAAAAAACCTTAAAACCATTTTTTGGGGTTGTTTTAAAAGGGGGAAGGCTCCCCATCTTGCCAAAAAAAAACCCCAATAAAAAATTAAAATTTTAAAAAAAAAATTTTCCCCCCCCCCAAAAAAATTGGTGATCAATTGTGTTGAGCGTATTCGATTTCTTTAAAAAATATCGTATCGAAATTGTATCGCCGATAGCACTAAATATCGTCGATATCCGATTTCGATACCGGAAGTCCAATGTAAGTCTATGGGAACAAAATATCGAAAATAAAAAAACCATTCTTGCCTTGTTGGTTAATTGTACATGAAGGAAAACAACAAAGACTAATGTAGAATGTATTGGGAGAGGTTGAGGAGACAAAAAGGCATACATGTTTAACCCAATGCATTGGAATAGCATTAATATATTTTTTTTTGGAAATACGTTTGGATTGACTAACAAATTGACAATGTTGTTAACCTTTTTTCTATTTTGGCAAATATGTATGTTTCACAACTTCCATGCTCTTCACCTTTTTAACTTTTGCCAGTGCCACACTTTCTCCTTCATAATCTTCAGCAGCAGCATCATCTTTCTCATCAAATTATTCTTCATCTTCACCTTCTTAATCTTCTTCTTAAACTTCTTGCTATTCATGTTTTTGTTTACATTACTCATATTGTTATTATTAAACTAATTAATCTTCTTCATATTCAAATTCTTCATCTTCTTCCTCTTCATCTTCTTCATCATATTCTTATTTGTGACAGAGATTCCTGTACTTGTAATCTGTAAAAGTATGAATTGTTCATCCTTCCGTTCTTGCTGTCACAAAAGATTTAAATTACAACAGTATTTGTCCGTGTTCAGTTTAGCCTGCAGCAGCAGGCATTTTCCAGGGGCACCACGAGGAGGAACGGACTCACCCCCATACACTGCTTAGTCTTCTTCTGCTTAGAATTTAGAGCATATATTTTGCTCTTCATTTTGGTCTTATACTTCATGTTCTTCTGCTTTTTGATCTTTTGCTTATTGTTCTTCTGTCTCTTGTTCTGTATCTTGTAGTTTGTCTTAACCTTCTTTGTCCTGTTGGTGATCTTCTTCTGGGTAATCTTTTATTTTTCCTTTGTGATGGTGTTCAGGCTGGTTGGCTTCATGCTCGTCGTCCTTGTTGTCGTCATCTTCTTCTGGGTGGTCTTTAATGTCGTCTAATTTCCGAGAAACAGCTGACGTTACTGTAACCCTGACGGGTATCAGATGGAGCAAGAGACAATGAAAGTAACGAGGACCAGCTGACTGTGCTGGACCCCGGACGGGTAGCAGAAGGAAAAGAGGCAATGTCACAACCGAGTACCAGCTGACGTTACTGTGACACGGTTACTAAGCAGGAGGTACCTGTGCTCCAAAGCACTACCAAGGACCAGCAGACGTTGCTGGAACTCGGATACGGAGATGGAGGCACCTAGGCCAAAGGCACTGGGGAGAACCACTTGACGGTACTGGACCCCGGACGGGTAGCAGAAGGAAAAGAGGCAATGTCACAACCGAGTACCAGCTGACGTTACTGTGACATGGTTACTAAGCAGGAGGTACCTGTGCTCCAAAGCACTACCAAGGACCAGCAGACGTTGCTGGAACTCGGATACGGAGATGGAGGCACCTAGGCCAAAGGCACTGGGGAGAACCACTTGACGGTACTGGACCCCGGACGGGTAGCAGAAGGAAAAGAGGCAATGTCACAACCGAGTACCAGCTGACGTTACTGTGACACGGTTACTAAGCAGGAGGTACCTGTGCTCCAAAGCACTACCAAGGACCAGCAGACGTTGCTGGAACTCGGATACGGAGATGGAGGCACCTAGGCCAAAGGCACTGGGGAGAACCACTTGACGGTACTGGACCCCGGACGGGTAGCAGAAGGAAAAGAGGCAATGTCACAACCGAGTACCAGCTGACGTTACTGTGACACGGTTACTAAGCAGGAGGTACCTGTGCTCCAAAGCACTACCAAGGACCAGCAGACGTTGCTGGAACTCGGATACGGAGATGGAGGCACCTAGGCCAAAGGCACTGGGGAGAACCACTTGACGGTACTGGACCCCGGACGGGTAGCAGAAGGAAAAGAGGCAATGTCACAACCGAGTACCAGCTGACGTTACTGTGACACGGTTACTAAGCAGGAGGTACCTGTGCTCCAAAGCACTACCAAGGACCAGCAGACGTTGCTGGAACTCGGATACGGAGATGGAGGCACCTAGGCCAAAGGCACTGGGGAGAACCACTTGACGGTACTGGACCCCGGACGGGTAGAAGAACGCACCCATGAAAATGTAAGTTGACAGAACGCAAGCCGTCCGCAGTTACCGAATCACACAGTCCTACAGTGGGTGCTTATCCTATTGTCACAATGGAAACCGCCTTTATTTACATATCCCACAGCACACATAGGAATCACCTAAACTGCAGGCACCATAGAGTCGGCTAACCCGAATGCAACACGACAGCACAACTTATTGGAGGATAATTGACGTTCACACTGCCAGGAAACAGCTGTCGTGCTGTAACCAGGCTGGCCAGGAGTCAGTACCCCTGCCAATTACTTACGAGCAACAAATGGCGGTGTTGTAGCCCAGGGAGTAGAGTTCAGGTGGTAGAAAGATGAACATAACAGGAGACATAGAAAACATTGCCAAACAGTTATTTAATCTGAAAACGGACAGGCAAATTCAGGTGAGATCCATGCCTTGTTCATTTTCAGAAAAGTAAGCCGGTCTACATTCTCTGAGGATAGTCGCATGCGACGGTCTGTTACTACACCACCTGCAGCACTAAAGACACGCTCAGATAATACACTGGCAGCAGGGCAAGCCAGCACCTCCAATGCATACTGGCTAAGCTCTGGCCATGTATCCAACTTAGAGACCCAAAATTTGAAAGGGGAAGAGGCATCTGGGAGTACACTTAGAGGGAAAGCCAAGTAGTCTGTCACCATCTTACGGAAACGTTTCTTCCTGGTGACTGGAGCCGTCTCGGATGGTGTAGACCTTGCTGGCGCTGTCACAAAACTTTGCCACATTTGTAACATACAGTTCTTGCCCTGTGCAGAGGCGCTGCTTCTGATCCCTCTTGTTGTAGAGGTGTCTACACTGCCTCGACGCACAGAGCTGCTTTGTAAAGCAGTAGCAGCAGCAGCAGCAGCAGCACCTCTCTCGGCTGGAATGTACAACAGTATGGATTGCACCAGTGTGTCTTGGTACTCCTGCATTTTACGGTCCCGGTTCACCGGTGTGATGAGGGTTTGTAAATTGTCCCGGTAGCGAGGGTCTAGGAGGGTGTACACCCAATAATCTGACGTGGTGAGAATGTGGGCGATGCGGCGGTCGTTTCTCAGGCACTGAAGCATGAAATCAACCATGTGCTGCAGACTCCCAACTGGCCAACAAAGGCTGTCCTCTGGAAGAGGCGTCATCTCTGTCTCCTCTGCATCACCCACCCTCGCTCTACATACTGACTAGAGCGTTGTGTACCTCCCTCTGTAGGGATTTCTTCCTCCTCCATTGACTCCTCCTCCTCACAAAGTGAGCCCTGCCCAGCCCTTTGTGAGGAACCACGTTGTGCTGACTGTCCTGAAGGTAATTGAATTTGTGACTCCTCATCCTCCACCTCTTCCAAAACCTCTTCCTTTAGTGCTTTCAGTGATTTTTGAAGCAGGCAGATAAGGGGGACAGTCATGCTGACTAGTGCATCATCTGCACTCGCCATCCGCGTTGAGACATCAAACGCCCGCAAAACGTCGCAGATGTCCTTCATAGAGGCCCACTCAGTAGTGGTGAAGTGTGAACGGCGCAAATTGCGAGTTGATTGCGCCTGTTGCAGCTGATACTCCATTACTGCTGGCTGCTGCTCACACAACTGCTCCAACATATGTAACGTGGAATTCCACCTGGTGGGTACGTCACATATGATGCGATGTTCAGGAAGGCGAAATCTGACTTGCAGAGCTGCAATGCGTGATCTGGCCATGCTGGAACGTCGCAAGTGAGCGCACTCTAGGCGGACCTTGTGCAGCAGTGCATCAAGATCCGGATAGTCCCTCAAAAAACTCTGCACGACCAAGTTCAGCACGTGCCAGACATGGTATGTGAGTGAGGTTGCCAAGGCCCAGAGCTGCCACCAGATTTCGGCCATTGTCACACACTACCAAGCCTGGCTGGAGATTAGCTGACAAAAACCACACATCGCTCTCCTGCTTGATGGCATCCCAGAGCTCCTGCACTGTGTGGCTTCGATTCCCCATGGGAATTAATTTCAGTACGGCCTGTTGACGTCTGGCCACGGCTGTGCTCATATCGGTCGCAACAGGTAAGCGTTCACGGGTCCATGTGGAGGTATACCGTGACGGCTCGTGCAGCGATGATTCTGAGGAACTGGAGTAGGAGGAGGAATCAATGTGCACAGAATGGATTCCTGCAATCCTTGGAGTTGGCAGAACACGTACAGCGCCACTGGCAAGATCTGTACCCGGCTCCACAACATTGACCCAATGGGCAGTGAGGGAAAGGTATCGTCCCTGGCCATGGGTACTGGTCCACGCATCGGTGGTCAGGTGGACCCTGCTACTGACGGCGTTTAGTAGCGCATGTTTAATGTTTCCCTCGACATGTTTTTGCAGAGCAGGGACAGCTTGCCTGCTGAAATAAAATCGGCTTGGCACATTATATTGTGGGACTGCCAATGCCATAAAGTTCCTGAAACTGTCAGTCTCCACCAGCCTGAATGACAGCATTTCAAGGGACAGGAGTTTTGCAAGGCCAGCATTCAGAGCCTGTGCTCGTGGATGGTTTGCCGAGTATGGCCGTCTTTTATCCCATGCCTGTGTTACCGATGGCTGTTTTTTGTTCTGGGAGTGTGACGATGACTGTGAACTTGCTGCAGTGGGTGGAATAACAGTTTCTCTATGGACAACAGTGACCGAGGTTCTTCCATGGAGATCCTGTGAGGAAGCCGAAACAGGTGTGTGAGAGCTGGAGGTAGAGGCTCGAACATGACCTAAAGATGTAGGTGCTGCTGTAGGTTGGCCTACATCTCCAGTGTGTCTTTGTAACTCAGCTACGTGCTTTGTCCGTACATGTGTCCACATATTTGTGGTATTCAGGTTCCTGCTATTTTTACCTCTTTTAACTTTTTGCTTACACAGCTTGCATTGAACATAGCAAATATCATGTACAAGTCTGTCAAAAAAGGACCACGCAGTGCAAGTCATGGGAGCGCCAATTTTGACAGTTCTAAGAGAACTGCTCCCAACAGGTGCCAAACTGGAGGCTACAGGCAAGCGAGTCTGCAGCCTACCTCTCCCTCCTCTTTGTACCGTTGGGACAATCTCTTCCTCAGAGCTGCTCCCACCACCTTCCTGTTGCTCACGCCATGTTGGGTCTCGGACTTCATCATCTCCACTACCCTCTTCCAACACCTGCTGCTGTTGGATGGTCTGGGCAGCACCATGCTCCACAAAACCAGGCACCTGAGTCTCATCATCATCATATGATGCGTTCTGCGGTGTGCTGTCCATCGGCACTGGCTCACCCGCCTCTTCAGATTGAGAGAGACACAGCTGTTGCGCATCACTGCATACTCCCTCTTCTTCAAATTGCAGAATGCTGCTTGCCTGTGTCCGTGTTTGCGAGCCAACAGATTCTGAGAACAGAAGCAGAGACTCAGCTGTCTCCTGTACAGAACTCTCTGACTGCCTTGGCAATTTGACAGGCGGTGAACAGACAGATGGTTGCTCAACAGTGTTGTGTTCCTGAGAGGAGGTGGAAGGAATTGAAGTCGATGCA
The DNA here is from genome assembly GCA_033576555.1 of Oophaga sylvatica. Lineage (NCBI taxonomy): Eukaryota > Metazoa > Chordata > Amphibia > Anura > Dendrobatidae > Oophaga > Oophaga sylvatica. The sequence continues at coordinate 77,490 of JARQOD010001972.1, read as the reverse complement.
TTGGCTGCCATCCAACCAACAACGGCTTCAATTTGTTCTTCCCGCAGCAGGAGGGCACGCCGAGCTCCTACCAAAGTGCGCATAAAGGAACGCTCACGGGGATAAATGGTGGATGCTGTGTCACTGAGGGCGGCAGCAGACACAGAATCCCCACGTCCTCTCCCTGCTGAAACTCCACGGCCACGACCACGTGCCTTACTCACTGACTTCTTCATCTTGGTAGATTGATAAAGAAAGTCAGAAAAGTTATAAGGCCTAAGTGTGGTTATTACGCAGAGACTGAAGTGAACACTGAAACACAACTGTCCACAATCTGTGAAAGGCTACTCCTTTGTCTACTTCTATAGTGTTTGCAACCAATGTATTGGATACGGATGGAAGCGCGTCACACTAATAGATTATATTTATTTTAAATGGAATGGAGCAGAACCAATTGGAGAGAAATGAAAAGGATGAGGCACTGAGACACGCTCAGCAGAGTACAAGCAGCAGTGCTTGAACAAGTAACTGGAGCGTGATGTGCACTCAAAAAATAAAAAACACAGACTGAAGTGAACACTGAAACACAACTGTCCACAATCTGTGAAAGGCTACTCCTTTGTCTACTTCTATAGTGTTTGCAACCAATGTATTGGATACGGATGGAAGCGCGTCACACTAATAGATTATATTTATTTTAAATGGAATGGAGCAGAACCAATTGGAGAGAAATGAAAAGGATGAGGCACTGAGACACGCTCAGCAGAGTACAAGCAGCAGTGCTTGAACAAGTAACTGGAGCGTGATGTGCACTCAAAAATTAAAAAACACAGACTGAAGTGAACACTGAAACACAACTGTCCACAATCTGTGAAAGGCTACTCCTTTGTCTACTTCTATAGTGTTTGCAACCAATGTATTGGATACGGATGGAAGCGCGTCACACTAATAGTTAAATTGCTGACTGAAGAATTACACTGAATGGAAAAAAAAAATTGTTGTGAGTGACTGTGAGATGCCTACAGACACGTTGCATGCAGAGCAAACTGCAGCATCCTGCACTCACACAACGTGCAAGCTGGAGCGTGATGTTAAAACAACACTGCAGGCAAAAGGAAGCTTTACACAGCGGTTGGTGCTAGCCTGCCTACAGCACAGTACACTAAATCGCAATCTCTAACTGTCCCTCAGAGTCAGCACAGCAGCGTTCTGTCCCTTACTGAATTCACAGCACAGTGACGCTAAAATGGCTGCGGCGCCTTTTATAGTGCATTCTGACATCATTTCAGCATCCAATCACAGCCATGCCATTAGTTAACATGACCGCAGCAGTACAGGATGTGCCCACACTTCTTAGGATTCCTCATTGGCTGACTAAAATCACATTGCCTCGCAAAGAATTATGGGAACTTCCGATTCCGGTATTCGATAAGACGAAAATATCGAAACGAATTATCGAAAGGCCGATAGAGCTAATATCGGCCGATAGCCGATATTTACATTATCGTATCGCTCAACACTAGTGATCAACAATGCCTTTTCCAGCATGATGGAGCACCTTGCCATAAAGCAAAGGTGATAACTAAATGGCTCAGGGAACAAAACATAGAGATTTTGGGTCCATGGCCTGCAAACTCCCCAGATCTTAATCCCATTGAGAACTTGTGGTCAATCATCAAGAGACGGGTGGACAAACAAAAACCTAAAAATTCTGACAAAATGAAAGCATTGATTGTGCAAGAATGGACTGCTATCAGTCAGGATTTGGTCCAGAAGTTGATTGAGAGCATGCCAGGGAGAATTGCAGAGGTCCTGAAGAAGAAGGGTCAACACTGCAAATATTGACTTGCTGCATTAACTCATTCTAACTGTCAATATAAGCTTTTGTTACTCATATGTTTGCAATTATTATATTTCTGTCTGTGATAAAAACATCTGTCAAACACACATAAAAACCAGAGGGCAGCAGATCATGTGAAAATATAATATTTGTGTCATTCTCAAAACTTTTGGCCATGACTGTACACACGTGTGTGTGCTGATAAGGGAAAATTGAGGACTCTTGCCTACAGGCAATTACGTCAGGTTAAAAGAGCAGCGGCAAAAAGCCTTGTCATAGCAGCAGACAAGTTTTTGAAGCTGCTGGTGCCTCCAACGTCCCCCGAACAACAAGATGCAGGGTCCTTCAGAGGTTTGCAGCTGTGCGTAAACCATCCTGTCGACCTCCTCTATCCACTGCACACAAGCAGAAAAGGCTCCAGTGGGCCAAACAATACATGAAGACTGACTTCAAAACTGTTTTGTTCACCGATGAGTGCCGTGCAACGCTCGATGATCCAGATGGATGGAGTGGAGGATGGCTGGTTGATGGACACCCCATGCAAACACGGCTACGGCGCCAACAAGGAGGAGGGGGAGTACTGTTTTGGGCTGGAATCATAGGGAGAGAGATTGTCGGCCCCTTAGGATCCCTGAAGGGGTAAAGATGAACTCCTTAGTGTATGTTGAGTTTCTCAAACAGCACTTCCTGCCATGGTTCAAGAAGAAGAACCATGCATTCCACAGAAAGATCATTTTCATGCATGATAATGCACCGTCTCATGCTGCACATAACACATCTGCATCTCTGGCTGCTATGGGCATAAAAGGGGACAAACTTATGGTGTGGCCCCCATGCTCCCCTGACCTCAACCCCATTGAGAACCTCTGGAGCATCATCAAAAGGAGTGTCTATGATGGCGGGAGGCAGTTCACATCTAAGCAACAGCTCTGGGAGGGTATTCTGTCCTCATGCAAAACAATTGAAGCAGAAACCATCCAAAACCTGACAAATTCAATGGACGAGAGAGTTCAGAAGCTCCTTTCAAACAAGGGGTCCTATGTGCAAATGTAACATCACCTAGAATAAAGTTTTGAGTTGAAAACTGTTTGATTTCAGTTTGTAATAACCTGCTAATGCTTATAATTTCAAAAAATGACCATTTTTTTGTTCTTTATTAAAATGAAAAGGTTGAAAACTCAGCTGTGCATAATAATTTGGAACATGCATTTTGAGTGCAGTTTGAGTGTTTATTTTTTTAAAAATATACTGTTATCATAGGCAGTTTGTACAAAAACCTTTCAATTGTACTCTAATAGTTATTTGACTGGAAAATTACAATGACTGAAATTCATATAGGTAATTTGGGAAAATCTGAGAAAATATTATTTGCATAATAATTTGGAACACAGTGTAGTAGCTGAAAGGCTCTGAAAAAAGTGACATGGCATTCAAAAGGCAATCCTGCAAAATTTGCACTCTGAAAGTCAAACAGTGCTCCTTCCCTTCTAAGCATTGCTGTGTTCCTAAACAGTAGTTTCCAAGAACTTATGGAGTAGTTGTATTCCAGTGAAAAAAGGATCTGACACCCAAAAAATTATTTACCATATTTTTGAGAAATTTTAAGTTGCTCATATTACTAACAAATTGAACTGTAAAAATGTGCTGTTGGCAACTCGGAATAACATGACCAGACAGCCATCTTTGACTTAGTGAGCACATGTGTATGGGTGCTTAGGAGTGAATACATTTGCTCTATTTTTAGGTGCCATCAGTACAAAATGTGCAAGTGAATTGCAGTGAAATACATAAACATGCAAAGTTAGAAATCTCCCCTTAACTTTAGCATACTTATAATCCACAAAAAAAAGTTGTGCTTGGAGAATTTGGGAATTATCAAAATTGTGTAATCCTTTTTAACATCCGTTACAATTTCTATCAATTTTTTTATGTTACAACAGCACAGACTGAGATTTCAGAAAAACAGTTAAAAAAGTCAGAATTATCAGCTTTCTGTGCATATTTGTCATTACCATTTGTGTTTACTTTAGACAGTGCTACAGAAAAGGACGTAACTCCGAAAGTCAAACAGCGCTCCTTCCTCTCTAAGCATTGCTGTGTTCCCAAACAGTAGTTTCAGTAGTAACAGTAGGAGGCAACATAGCAGTGTAACGGACGTAACATCACAATCGTTGTGTCTTTTACAGGTATATAATTTTTACATTTATAGTGCAGCACAACATTTAGGGTTTGCTCACATCTGCATATATAAGGCTACTTTCACACTTGCGTTTTTTTGCGCAGCGCATCGTGCGCTATCGGACGCATGCGCAATGTTCCCCTATCTTTAACATGGCGGACGCAGGGTCTAGCGCTTGCACGCGTTTGGCGTGCGCTGCACATTCTCCAGGTGTGCGCCCATACGCGCTAGATGCTACATGTTGCATTTTTTTCCCGCCCAACCGCTTTAAAAAACGCGTGCGCACGTGTGCGCATTCTATGCGCAAAAAATAACATTGCAGTCTATGGGTGCGCTAGCGTGCGCATGGCTTTGCGCTCGTCAGCGCTTTTGCGCGCATGCGATTTTAGAGTAAATAATGTCTAACTTGTTTAAACAACCCCCTACACAAGCAACATTGTGAGGAGTGTAGATAAAAAGGTGATAGAGACAGAGATGATAGAGACAGATGATAGAGACAGATGATAGAGACAGAGATAATAGAGACAGAGATGATAGAGACAGATGATAGAGACAGAGATGATAGAGACAGATGATAGAGACAGATGATAGAGACAGAGATGATAGAGACAGATGATAGAGACAGAGATGATAGAGACAGAGATGATAGAGACAGATGATAGAGACAGAGATGATAGAGATAGAGATGATAGAGACAGATGATAGAGACAGAGATGATAGAGACAGAGATGATAGAGACAGATGATAGAGACAGAGATGATAGAGACAGAGATGATAGAGACAGAGATGATAGAGACACAGATGATAGAGACACAGATGATAGAGACAGAGATGATAGAGACAGATGATAGATGATAGAGACAGAGATGATAGAGACAGAGATGATAGAGACAGAGATGATAGAGACACAGATGATAGAGACAGAGATGATAGAGACAGATGATAGAGACAGAGATGATAGAGACAGATGATAGAGACAGAGATGACAGAGACAGATGATAGAGACAGAGATGATAGAGACAGATTATAGAGACAGATGATAGAGACAGAGATGATAGAGACAGATGAAGAGACAGAGTTGATAGAAATGTGACACGTAGACAACCAATGCGCCGAATAAACGCAAACGCATGCAAAAACGCTTGAAATCGCATACAAACGCTGATTTTTTTGGTCGTAATGCGCACACTGATGCGACTAAATATCGCAGCGTTTATAAGCGTTTGCATGCATTTTTTTAATGCGTTTCATGTGCGCACGATGCGCTGCGCAAAAAAACGCAAGTGTGAAAGTAGCCTAAAATCACTGAGATTCTCAGCCTGAAAAGTTGGAGAGCGTCAGGAAAGTGTAAGACATTTTTGTTTTCTCATCTAGTATGTCATGAGAGTGCTATGCGAGTGAGTGCTTTTTTTTACATGCTGCAAGCAGTGATGTTAGTAAGATTAAACTGACTCACAGATTGGAAGCTCACTATTTCTAGGGCAGATAGTGTTATTAGTTTCGGAAGGGGTCAATATACATGGCCCTTCCCAGACTATTGTTACCAGCCGACAGCTATTTGCTTAGCCTTTGCTGGTTAGCAAAAATAGGAGGGACCCCACGTAATTTTTTTTTGGGTCGCTCCTTTTTAATAACCAGTTATTGGCACCTTCCCAGAATAATAACACCAGCTCTCTGCTTTTTCACTTACTTTTTTATTTACTCTGAAATACAAGTACAGAAAAATACACACGCAAAGCAATGATTATATATCTCACTGACATTTTTTTATCTATCTATTGAGTTGGTTCACGCTGTGAATAAACTGTACTTGGCTGATGAACTATCGGGTTTCCTATGAGATTTGTGAATGAAAATCGTACAGATATCCAAGCAGTATTGTTTTCCTTGCAGAGATTCACATGTTAAGCATGCCGAGATGAGGAGACTTAAAGCCACAATGCTCCTCTTGGAAATATGCAAATTGTCTCTTCAGAGAGGAAGATGACTAGAACTCTAGTGCCACCTATTGTAGTAGCAATCCTAAAAGTCAATGTCGACCCTTTAACGAGCCTTGTTACATGACTTAGGATAAAAACCAAACCAGGATCTCAATTTGCAGACACTGTGTTTCGGTGTACTGCCCCTCGTCAGTGCAAAGTGTGAGATTATCTGATTTGGCTGTGTGAGAGGCATCTGACCGATATCCAAGCAGAATTGTTTCTCCTTGCGGAGAGTGACATGCTAAGCATGCCGAGATGAGGAGACTTAAAGCCGCAATGCTCCTCTCACACAGCCAAACCAGATCATCTCACACTTTGCACTGACGAGGGGCAGTACCCCGAAACACAGTGTCTGCAAATTGAGATCCTGGTTTGGCTTTTATTCTAAGTCATGTAACAAGGCTCATTAAAGGGTCGACATTGACTTTTAGGATTGCTACTTCCAATAGGTGGCACTAGAGTTCTAGTCCTCTTCCTCTCTGTAGAGACCATTTGCATATTTCCCAGAGGAGCATTGCGGCTTTAAGTCTCCTCATCTCGGCATGCTTAGCATGTCAATCTCCGCAAGGAGAAACAATACTGCTTGGATATCGGTCAGATGCCTCTCACACAGCCAAACCAGATCATCTCACACTTTGCACTGATGAGGGGCAGTACCCCGAAACACAGTGTCTGCAAATTGAGATCCTGGCTTTTATCCTAAGTCATGTAACAAGGCTCGTTAAAGGGTTGACATTGACTTTTAGGATTGCTACTTCCAATAGGTGGCACTAGAGTTCTAGTCCTTTTCCTCTCTGAAGAGACAATTTGCAAAATCGTACAGCACACGCACGGTCTGTGTGTCGTGCAATTTTTTTTCTCACACCCACTTGACTTGTATTGGTGAGTCTTGGCCGTCAAACATGGCCATACTCAGCAAGCTGTAATTTTTTTTCCTCACCCCAATCGCAGGTGAAGAAAAACTCACAGCAGAATACAGCCTCTTGGAATAACATTGCTGCAAGTGCAATATGATTTTTTCTCACGTTGAACTTGCCAATTTTAAACACAGATGTTAGCAAACCTTTATATGAAAAAACATAAGAAAACTGAAGACCTGTGAAATTGGTAAAAAATGTCACCAATACATAATGTTCATGTGTGCTCAGATGGGCAGAAAGTTTAAAAATAGATACACCCTGCTGGTGGTTCAAGATCCACAAAGCTATCACCAATGGTAAAGGTTCAGTTGACGGTGAAGGTGGGATTATAAAGAGAGCTGTTTGAAGGTGCATTCTGCAAAGAAGAGTAGTAACAAACTCACCAACTAGTTTTACAATTTTGCATGTTCCGCAAACAGCATAATATTTGTGGCATAATGTGTGGACCAAGTAGGAAAAAGCAGGAAAGACCTGTGGACAAGGATGGGGACTTTGTTGTTGTTCGCTACAATGCACTGTGGCATTGTAACTGCCGTTTCTGTCATAAGGAAGTAATGGTCAATGTCCTGCAGAAGAGAAAAAATGGATGGATCTGACCTTACACAAAAGATGAAATGTGGTAGCCTGCAACAAATGTCATCCTCAAGCTGGACCTGCCAGTGCCTGCTAAAAATAGACGTGTGTTTATCCATCATCAATCTCACCATCCGGACGTTTGATGGTCTTCACATATAAAAACATATCAAAGATTACTGACTGCGACACAAGAATATCTTTCTCTCCCTCCATACAGCCATCTGAACTGATGAGAACTTTCCTTTTTTTTTTCTTTATTCTCACTGTTGTTATTGGTGGTGACACTTCGCCGCCATAGATGCTATTTGAATTACTTACCATTGATGGCAATACCTTGTTACCATAGTTGCTATGTTACCCTGTTACATACAGACAGGTTACATTGTCGTGTATCCTCTTAATTGAATACATGTTGTTACATTTCACAACATGATAGCCTGTATCCATATGGATTGTGTCCTGACCACTGCAGGAGGAATCTGTTTTGTCCTAGGGGAGATGGTTGTTTTCGTCTGAGAACCAATGACCAAACCCTCCCCCCTGTTGTTTTCACTTAATGGTGGCACTGTTTTTTTCTTTACATTTTAATAGGTACATTAAAAGTTATATTTTAATTCTCAATTTTTGCTGTTTATCATATTCTAGTGGTGAGATCTGCATATTTAAATTTGTGGGAATTCTTCCTGTTATAGCTTTTTTCATCTAACGTATGTTAAACTAGCAAAAAGCAAAATATATTAATTTGGTCTGTCCATCACTTCAATCACATTTTCCAGCAGATGAAGGTAAATGATATTTTCAGCCATAATGGAATTTTCAGTAAGCAGTACTGCTTGCTGAATCCTCACATTGTGCAATGTACACACACTTAAGTCCCTTTCTCACATAGCGAGATCGCCGAAGCGTCACCGATTTTGTGATGCAACAGCGACCTCGCCAGCAATCTCGCTATGTGTGACACGTAGTGGCGACCGAGCCCCCACTGCGATGTCGCTGATCGTGCTCGAATGTCCTGGGCCATTTTTTGATCGTTGGCGTCCCACTTGGCCAGCACGCATCGCTGTGTTTGAAGCCCTTAATGAACGACGAGCGACCTCGTTGGCGACTCAGAACTCTGCGAAGCATGCATATCGAGGTCTGAATCATCACAATAGCTTCTGTGTGACAAGGTCCCAACGACCGCCGAGGTCGTTATACAGATCGCCGTACCGTTGTTGTGTTGTTGAGTAGATCTGCCTGTTTGGCAGCTTACTAGCGACCATGTAGCGACGCACCAACGATCCTTGTCAGGTCGTATCGTTGTTGGGATCGCTGGTGCGTCGCTATGTGTAATGGTACCCTTAGGCCGTTCACACGTTCAGTATTTGGTCAGTATTTACATCAGTATTTTTAATCCAAAATCAAGAGTGGAACAGTGGAAAAATATAATAGAAACACGTGCACCACTTCTGAATTTTTCACCCATTCTTGGTTTTAGCTTACAAATACTGATGTAAAATATTTACCAAAAACTGAACATGGCCTTAGGATTTAGCTCTGCTTTTTGATTCCAGTGGGAAGAGAATAGCAGATAACAATAATCTACTGAGAAGGATGGATGAAAATCTAGTTGACATCTGACTGCTTGCTTGCAAATTAGAAACTTTTCAACATTTGTGAATGTAAAACCCAGAATTACACAGTGTTTCAGCAACCTGCAATATTTCCAAAAATCCCTGTAACTTGCAAATTATAATTCATGGCTGTAACTTACAGCATGGTGGCTCAGTGGCTAGCACTGCAGCCTTGCAGCGCTGGAGTCCTGGGTTCAAGGACAACATCTGCAAAGAGTTTGTATGTTCTCCCCGTGTTTGCATGAGTTTCATCCGGGTACTCTGGTTTCCTCCCACACTCCAAAGACATACTGATAGGGAATTTAGATTGTGAGCCACATCGGGGACAGCGATGATAATGTGTGCAAACTGTAAAAGCGCTGTGGAATATGTTTTCGCTATCTAAAAATAAAGATTATTATTAATTTATAATTCAGGCTAATACCATAAAAGCAAAGTCTTTAAAAATGTGGGATTACTATTGTTTTCTATTACTACTAAAAAAATTAAATAATTCATATGTACCATAAGATGTTGCTATTAAAAATCCAGCTTTGGTTCCACACACAAAAAAACCTTCAGCTAGATTGATACTAAAATATAATATTTTTTATTCCTGAAAAGTAAAGGTGAAAAAACATAGGAAATATTAACCGGCTTTAAGGCTCTATGGCCATGATGAGTTTTTGGCAAGATTTTGATGCTGCATATTTTTGTTGGTTCAAAAATGCAGCATCTTATTGTTCCAGCAAAGTGGATGGGATTTATAGAAATCTCATGCCCACTGTGCTTTATTTAACTCAGTGGAAACTAGCCTGTGGTGTGTGTTTCAAATCCGTAACATGTCAGTTTCTATTGCAAGTAAGCTAAGTTTTCTATGTGCAAATTTTTCCCACAGTATTGCATTAGATATGGAAAATCCACAAGTAAAAAAATGCACATTGTTTTGGTGCATTTTTGTATCTGAAACTCATCAAAAATGCATTTACTCCACTCATGACTGTATCAATAAAGTTTTGTCAAAGCTTAAAACCAGGGAGTATAAAAAAAGATGACATACCAAAGAGACAAAACTCACAGCATCAAAAACGCTATCAAATGCATGGAAAAATGCACTCAAAACACAATTAATAATGCAAGTTACCTATTTTACTTAATAGCTTCAGAAATTCTGCAGATAATCTGTAACATCAAAAACTCATGAAAAACTCATTGTGGGCTTAACCAACTAGAATAACTTTAGCGGGCAAGGCACTGGTCGTCTCCTGTCACACCCTGGCGCACTACAGGAAACCTGGGTCCTGGCTGATCATTTGTGTTGGTGCTGTGAGGGCCTTGTGTTTGTACAGTCCGCCTGTAGCCAATGGTGTTGTCCGGACTGGACCATACGATTTAAAGTTCAATAAAGGAGACTACAGTTCTAAAACACAGTCTTTACTGAACAGTAACTTGGTAAGGGTCATGTACAATGGCTAGCGGGTATAAAGTCTTATGGATGTTTCCTTCACAGTTAAAAGCATTTTCACACACATCGCTACTTTCCACTGTAGTCTACTCGAGGGCTAGTAAAGCACATTCTTTTGCCTTACTTCGTCACAGCCTAGCTTGTTGCTACAGTCCTGATCAGCAGGTCTCTCTACCTGCTCAGTGGCATGCATCCTATTTCTTCCAATACTGGCACCCTGGATCTACAACTCAGGACCACCCATTAGCCCCATGAACTCAGTCCTGTTTAAGTCTGATACCATCGACGTTTAGCAAGCTCAACATTTCTTGTGACACGTTGTCCTATCCAAGGACCCCTTTAAGGTGGAAAGCCACTCTGTCTCTTAAGTCAGTTCCAGGTTTCGCTACTTCCTCATACCCTTAGTCTCCTCCTTAGTAGTTAACCCAGTGGGAGCACTGCTCACAGACACTTCCTACTGCTACTTGAACTTGTCCCTATCTGTCAATGATCTACAGAAAGCAGTCACTTGCCCCTAACACTAAACCCTTCTCACTATGGGCTAGTCCTGAACATTAACACGTCCTTAATGTCACTATCTAACTACATTCACTACTTTATCTTACCTTTGTCCTAAGTCCTAACCTACACCATGTGCAGGATGTCTATACTATCCTATACTGTACACTACTACATTATTACACATTGTACATATTATAATTCACGATACATTACACAATCTGTAATATTATACTACACAATATGATCTAAGGGGTAGTGTTTCTCCTCGTGGAGAGTGAGATGTCAATCCTGACATGCCAAAAGGAGGTGTTATGTTCTGACCTGAGCTGGAGTAGCGATATTGCAAACACTAAGTGTGTAGCCCAGCTGTCACTGGAGCCACATGTTACCCTGGAGGATGCACGAAAGGTAAATCCATGATAACCTATAAGCACACAACACTTCACATTTTCCCTGGTTCCACCAGAGGGAGCCCTTGAGACGACAGTAGTGAGATGAAGGCAGTCTAGCTGCGAGTTAGCTAGTCGTTGGTTTTACCTCAGAACGGCAGTTATCTCAGATCAGTTTAGCCGGAGGGCTGAGACAGACTAGCTAGTTACCTCAGACGAGTAGAGAGGGAAAGACTAGCCAAAGAAAGACTTATCTGAAAGCCTGAGGACTTCAGGAACTACTCAGCTTACATCGTGGAGTCCAGTAGCAGTGGAAGGGATTGCCACTTAGTCTGGTCAAAGTTGAGTCCACTGAGAGTGCTTCAGTGAGCGTTTCAGTAAGTAAGCGTGCCGACGCTTGGAGAGCGGTGAAGATAAAGAAAGCTGACACCTACTGCTGTTTGTGCTTATGATAGTGGTGAGAGTAGGACGAAAGGCAGGTGGAAGAAAGAGGAAAAGAGAGTGACCAAGGTCAACCAGCATTGATAGCTTACCTCCACTCTGCACCACCGGACACCGGGTCCGCGCTTACCAGCATCTGCACGACTGGTAGGAGACACCGGAGACCCTGGACTTCAAGTCGCAGGGGCCCAGCAGTGCTGATACGTAACCGATGTTAGGAAGACGGGGGTCTGGCAGGTACCGCCACAGAGACACTGTTCTGTCCACAAGAAGACCTCACCACTAGGTCAGCCGGGCGTAGCTGAAAACACGGAGTTAAGCTTGTTTTCTGCAAGTCAGAAACTCACACACATTAAAGGCGTAAGGAGGCCCTACACCTACTCAGTGGATTACTGGATGTACATCCTCCACCCTGATGACTTCCCTGGACGTGCCTGCAAATATCACCAGTAAAGGTACAGAAAGAGACTTGCTTGTGTGTGTCTGCATTATTGCTCCTGCACCCCTACACCGCCATATACTCTGAGGAATCAGTCTCGCCTGTGGGAGACTTAACACCTTGCTGCCCCAAACCCTCAGAGGATCTACCCTGCAGCGCTGGTCACCCTGACCAGGAACCACAGGTGGCGTCACGAACATTCTATAATCCCCTGTAAATATCCCCCTTTAGTGAGCGCCCAGGGCAACGGACCGAGCTGCGCTACCCATGACATCCCCCAGTGAAGTGAACGGGCTCGGTGCCGAGTACCCCAAAGCCCTGGTACGTGCGACTCATAAGTGCAGCACCAGCAGGTAGCATTGTCAGGGAGTCACCAGAGGTTAGTAACGGACTAGCAGTGCAGTTGGTTGGATAAGCAGGAATCGTAGTCAGGAGATAGTCAGAAGTCAGTACACTGAGCAGCAATGTAGTTGGGAGGATAAGCAGGAATTGTAGTCAGGAGAAAGCCAGAGGTTGGTACACTGAGCAGCAAAGTAGTTGGGAGGCTTTATTAATTAATTAATTATCTTAGTCCTTATTTTACATAATGACTATTATTTATATATCTTGAAAAAAAAATCCCCTTCTACAGGCAGGTGCCAGTGGTAGCGCCTGCACTGCAGCATGATCACATATAGCGTTTGATACCGTGCCACACAAGAGATTGGTACACAAAATGAGAATGCTGGGTCTGGGGGAAAATGTGTGTAAATGGGTAAGTAACTGGCTTAGTGACAGAAAGCAGAGGGTGGTTATAAATGATATATTCTCTAACTGGGTCGCTGTGACCAGTGGGTTACCCCAGGGGTCAGTGTTGTGACCCCTATTCTCTTCGACATATTTATTAACGATCTGGTAGAGGGTTTACACAGTAAAATATCAATATTTGCAGATGATACAAAACTATGTAAAGCAGTGAATACAAGAGAAGATAATATTCTGCTACAGATGGATCTGGAAATGTTGGAAACTTGGGCCGAAAGGTGTCAGATGCAGTTTAACAATAATAAATGTAATGTTATACACATGGGAAGAAGGAATCAATATCACCATTACACATTGAATGGGAAACCACTGGGTAAATCTGACATGGAGAATGACTTGGGGACCCTAGTTAATAATAAACTTACCTGGAGCAGCCAGTGCCAGGCAACGGCTACCAAGGCATACAGGATCATGGGGTGCATTAAAAGAGGTCTGGATTCACATGGTGAGATACTGCCTCCGTACAAATCCCTAGTTAGACCGCACATGGAGTACTGTGTACAGTTTTTGGCACCGGTGCTCAGGAAGGATATAATGGAAGTAGAGCGACTACAAAGGAGGGCAACAAAATTAATAAAGGGGATGGAGGAACTACAATACCCATAAAGATTAGCAAAATTAGGATTATTTAGTCTAAAAAATGGTGATTGACAGGCAATCTAATAACCATGTTTAAGTATATAAGGTGACAATGCAAATATCTCTCCGAGGATCTGTTTATACCAAGGAAGGTGACTGTCACAAGGGAGCATTCTCTGCGTCTGGAGGAGAGAAGGTTTTCCACCAATATAGAAGAGGATTCCTTACTGTTAGGGCAGTGAGAATCTGGAATTCCTTGCCTGAGGAGGTCGTGATGGCGAACTCAGTCGAGGAGTTCAAGAGAGGCCTGGATGTCTTCCTGGAGTGTAATAATATTGTATCTTACTCACAGGTACTCATTAGGTTCTTCAGAAGGACATAGATCTGGGGATTTATTCTGACGGAATATAGGCTGAATTGGGTGGACAAATGTCTTTTTTCGGCCTTGCTAACTATGTTACTATATGTAATGTGCATGTAATTAATTTCTTTCATGTTATCCTTAAATTCATTAAAAAAAAATCAGTTTGAAAATGAAGTCAGCTGCTACAGCACAGTAGCAGCTATCGATCTCGCAGTCCAGCAGAGGGATACGCAACATGCGTAAAACAACTGGGAGGGGAAAACACAGGAATTTTGGCAATCCTGGCCTGCACTGGGGGTTTCTGACACATTTACTGCATCCTGCTCTCAGGAATGTGGAACAGCTCCTTTTAGTGTCTCTTTCCTATGCAACAGTCATAACATAGCCTGCAAGGAAGTCTTTCCACTTGCGGCCCCCATTTTGGATTCAGGCATTATCTCCTCTTCATTCAGTGAATCTGGGGATCACCTTCATCTGCTCCCTGGAGCCAGGTTTTCAGGTGCCCTGGCCTTAATTGACTTTACTTTAGGTAGCACCAGAGCTCCTGATAAATAGAAATGAACTACGACCTCCTGCATTTCCTGAACCGTTGCCTCCTCTACTGTAAGAGGTGGGAACCTCAGGGACCGTTTGCCATCTGGTGCCCGAGAGGCAGTGATCCCAGCTTGAATCGACCCAAGGAGCCTTTCCAGAGCCCTCTCGCTTTGAGGAAGGACTCATCCTGCCTCCTGCCTTCCCGGGTCACGCACACCACACACCAGCAATGTCGCCCCTCCATTTTGAGAAATGTGACCCTGGTTTCAGCTGTCAGCTCTTGCAGTCTTTGATGCAAGTGTTCCGTTTCTACTGCCCGCCTATTGAACAGAATGTATGGGCGACTCCTAGACTCCTCTTTGGAGCATCATCTCTGCTGCGGATCATAAGTAGCGAACTTCTCCAGAGACGCCAACTCTCACTACCTTGTGGATAGAAGGCCCTCTAACATGTTTCCGGCCCTGGTCCTCTGCCTCTCTTCTAACCAACCCAGGTTACTCAAGTCTCTCACCAGTTGCCAGATCCAAGTTCTCCTGTTCTCGGTTCACGGGAACCCCAGCGGTGAACGTCACATCCTGGCTTTGGGTTTTGTGGTCCTATGAGAGTCGGCCAGTTCTGGACCGCAGGCTCCTGCTTCCTCTTTTGCTGATATCGCCTTCTCTTGTTCCTCCACTCCTCCGTTCACGCCCTTGGAGGCCTCTCTTGATTCTGCCATGATCTTACCCTGTTATTCTTTTGCTGCTTCACTCCCCACGGGTGGTGTCATCTCTTCCAACTTCTGAGGCCTGTTACAGCTCTGTCCCTTCCTGGATAAAGCTACTTCTGGCTCACCTGCCCATTTTCTGGCAGTCTCCTCCTTTTCTCCATTGACTTGCTGCAAAGGGCATGGTTTCTTTTTCTTTTGTTGCGCCAATTGGAGACAGGCACCACTCACTACAGGCTGGCCTCTCTGGACAAGTCTCTTCCCTGGCTAGATTGATTTTTGCGCTATTTCACTTACTTTATGCCCAAAATAGGTGAGTCTATCTTGCCATTTCACACCATTCAGCGCTATCTTGCAGTCGGTTTCGGTGCCAGCTTTGATTTTGCTGAATCTTCCCTCGTATCTGACAAGATTTCTTGATACATGGATCAAATCCTACCGACTTTGCCAAATGTGCAGTGCTGCAGAGCAGAAGTCATGACAGAGCTGCTGCCTGGTTTCACTCTGGTGTGGGGTGCATCACACTCACTTGTAGGCATCATGTCTCTACTGCCTCCAGGCTTTCGTCCTCAGGAGCCGCCGCACACAATGCATGGGACACCAAGTTCTTTGTAGCAATCAAACTTTTACTAAACAGTCCAAGTTCATCAGGTGGGTACATGTGTGATAGGGCACAAAAATTCACATTTTCTTCCTCCTTAACAAAACACCTCTTCAGCCCTTGTCATTCATTAGTCCTTGACTACCTCCATGCCCGCTGACTCCATCAGCCTCATGAATTTCTTGTCCACTTCAGTTGTGCACCTTAGACCGGTCACCTGCCCCCCAATGTGATTCCACGTCCACTGACCCTGAGATGTCACAAGGCCCGCTCCTTGGTACTTGGCCTAAGCCCTAGGCTCCAGACATTATAGAAATGTCCATCGTGGATTTCAGCCTGGCTTCCTACTACCTTGAATGATTAACACATGCTGTCCCTAGCATCCCACTGCACCAGAACTTGGACCTGACATTGCACTTCCCCTAACTCCCTCTGAACTCACTCTATCAGGAAGTGCCCCCTTTTTATTAACAATAGTGCCCACCCACTGATCTAGTTCTATCATTAACTATTTACTATCTCATATGCTAAACCTATTATCCTTATCCAATGTCTTAATCTGTTGCTAAACCACTTACTGTATAAGCCATAATTACGCTATCCAAAGCATATGTTATACTATACTTCCATTATGGATTAACACTTCACATGCTGTACATTGCCATAATACATTACATAAGTTGCACATCACTTTTACACATAAAACCCACATGACAGTATGACACATTTGTTGTCTTCATGGGCAGGAACAGGGTGAGAAAGTCCATATCCCTACACATAAATAGAACTATGAAGTGTGTTCACAGACTATGATTTCTGGCAGTATTCCAGAGCTCATGTTGTAATTTGCATGACCAATTCACTTCATCTTTTTAATGCAATGTGAACTGAGTGCCTATAGATTACGAGCCTCCAATAATGATTGTTGTCCATGTCTCTTGAATACATGGATTTCTTCAGAATCTCTGAATCTTTTTGTGATATAACATATTGTAGATGGCATGGCAATCAAATTATTCTCAATTTTATGTTGAACATTTCTCTGAAATTGTTCCACAAGTTTTGGATGCACCTGTTTACAGATTAGTGACTCTCTGACCATATTTGCTCTTTTGATACAAAATCAATATGATTTAGTTGAAAATTGAGTCTTCAGCTGATTTTCATTAGTACTTTTCCTGTCTTTTGTTAATCCTGACCCAGTTTTTTGAGATATGTTGCTGTCATCAATTTATCAATTTCTTAATGAGTTTTTTTTTCCAATGAAATTGAAAAAGTCTTTTCGCCTCTGTTATGTGTCCTCTGTTCCATTGTTATATGGATAAAAATTCGGGAGGCACTTCTGTTTGAAAGTTTAATCCCAAGTGAGTGGCCCTATCTGGTCTCCGACTGAATAATGAAACTGGTGGGAACATTTTGCTATTTCAAAAGGTTTGGTTTATTCACAAAGGTATGCAAGTAAAAAAAAAAACTACAGTACAGACCAAAAGTTTGGACACACCTTCTCATTTAAAGATTTTTCTGTATTTTCATGGCTATGAAAATTGTAAATTCACACTGAAGGCATTATGATTTAACACATGTGCAATTATATACTTAAATGGAATCTGTCACCCCATTTTTGCCCTATGAGATAGGGCCACCGCAACAAATGTTAAGTAAGAGGTTTCGTCATAATGAAAGAAAAATATACAGTACAGACCAAAAGTTTGGACACACCTTCTCATTTAAAGGTTTTTCTGTATTTTCATGACTATAAAAATTGTACATTCACACTGAAGGCATCAAAACTATGAATTAACACATGTGGAATTATATACTTAACAAAAAAGTGTGAAACAACTGAAAATATGTCTTATATTCTACAATAGGTTCTTCAAAGTACCACCTTTTGCTATGATGACTGCTTTGCACACTCTTGGCATTCTCTTGATGAGCTTCAAGAGGTAGTCACCGGAAATGGTCTTCCAACAATCTTGAAGGAGTTCCCAGAGATGCTTAGCACTTGTTGGCCCTTTTGCCTTCACTCTGCAGTCCAGCTCACCCCAAACCATCTCGATTGAGTTCAGGTCTGGTGACTGTGGAGGCCAGGCCATCTGGCGTAGCACCCCATCACTCTCCTTCTTGGTCAAAAAGCCCTTACACAGCCTGGAGGTGTGTTTGGGGTCATTGTCCTGTTGAAAAATAAATGATGGTCCAGCTAAACGCAAACCGGATGGAATAGCATGTCGCTGCAAGATGCTGTGGTGACCATGCTGGTTCAGTATGCCTTCAATTTTGAATAAATCCCCAACAGTGTCACCAGCAAAGCACCCCCACACCATCACAACTCCTCCTTTATGCTTCACGGTGGGAACCAGGCATGTAGAGTCCATCTGTTCACCTTTTCCAGATCGCACAAAGACACGGTGGTTGGAACCAAAGATCTCAAATTTGTACTCATCAGACCAAAGCACATATTTCCACTGGTCTAATGTCCATTCCTTGTGTTCTTTAGCCCAAACAAGTCTCTTCTACTTGTTGCCTGTCCTTAGCAGTGGTTTCCTAGCAGCTATTTTACCATCAATGCCTGCTGCACAAAGTCTCCTCTTAACAGTAGTAGAGATGTGTCTGCTGCTAGAACTCTGTGTGGCATTGGCCTGGTCTCTAATCTGAACTGCTGTAAACTTGCGATTTCTGAGGCTGGTGACTCGGATAAACTTATCCTCAGAAGCAGAGATGACTCTTGGTCTTCCTTTCCTGGGGCGGTCCTCATGTGAGCCAGTTTCTTTGTAGCGCTTGATGGTTTTTGCAACTGCACTTGGGGACACTTTCAAAGTTTTCCCATTTTTCGGACTGACTGACCTTCATTTCTTAAAGTAATGATGGCCACTCGTTTTTCTTTACTTAGCTGCTTTTGTCTTGCCATAATACAAATTCTAACAGTCTATTCAGTAGGACTATCAGCTGTGTATCCACCAGACTTCTGCACAACACAACTGATGGTCCCAACCCCATTTAAAAGGCCAGAAATCCCACTTATTAAACCTGACAGGGCACACCTGTGAAGTGAAAACCATTTCCGGTGATTACCTCTTGAAGCTCATCAAAAGAATGCCAAGAATGTGCAAAGCAGTCATCAAAGCAAAAGGTGGCTACTTTGAAGAACCTAGAATATAAGACATAATTTCAGTTGTTACACACTTTTTTGTTAAGTATATAATTCCACATGTGTGAAATCATAGTTTTGATGCCTTCAGTGTGAATTTACAATTTTCATAGTCATGAAAATACAGAAAAATCTTTAAATGAGAAGGTGTGTCCAAACTTTTGGTCTGTACTTCACATGTCCATTAAAAAGGATTGCTAAAAATTACAAGTGTCATAGAACGCGGGAATATGTAGTGTGGGTACACAACATGTTTCTGCTCACAAAGAGCCTTCATCAGGTATATAGAGCTATATGGATGGTTGGAAAATTTTTTAGATATTTGCCTCCATTTTAATGTGGGTGCGGATTCTCCCTTGGAATTTCCCCTCTTTATGTATTTCTCTAATCACTATAGACAAACACATGGGTCCCAGTTTTAGAGGGTGGGTAGGAGGGGGGAGGGGAAGAGACACCACCCAAAATTTCCCTCATTGACATAATTTGGCTATCGGAGTGAAATTGCATTCAAAATCATTGGATTTAAAGATTGCTGCTTTGTACCTATTTCTAAACTGTTTATATATTTATGGATCTATTCTTTCATTCTTTACCCTTCTTCTTGATGATCAATTCACACCCAAGATAAAGAAACATTTTTTTTTTACTTTTGTAAAAAAACATTCTTTATTTTTTCTTTTTATTTATTTTTATAAAATAAAAAAAATCTTTTTTATGTGAGCTTTTTGGTTTTCTATATGTGGGATATAAAGGTGTATTTCTATAAGTTGACACTACACAGGTTTGTGATTGATTGCTTAGGGATGTTTGGATGGCTTCAATCGAGTTTCGCAACTCGGTATTGTAGACGTGCAATGCGATCGGGCGCCTACCTGCCCCAGTGTCCGGCTTGGATACCAATCACGCTCGCCAAGCTGAGCACCCAGGAGGGGAGACCAGCAGCTGCAAGACTTTCGGGGAGCCTGAATGCCCCCGACTTCGATCCTTGCCTGTATTCAAGTGAGTGTTGTGTTCACTGAGAGAATTACACTTTGGTTTCTCCTCCAACCCAATGGCGATTGCTCAGCGTGACTGAGGAACCAAAACAGATCATTAAAGGTTACACAGATTCAAATGTTTCGTTGAATCCATCTGGATATAGGGTCCCAAGTTTATGCAGGTCCTTCTCAAAAAATTAGCATATAGTGCTAAATTTCATTATTTTCCATAATGTAATGATTACAATTAAACTTTCATATATTTTAGATTCATTACACACCAACTGAAATTTGTCAGGTCTTTTATTGTTTTAATACTGATGATTTTGGCATACAACTCCTGATAACCCAAAAAACCTGTCTCAAAAAATTAGCATATCAAGAAAAGGTTCTCTAAACGACCTATTACCCTAATCTTCTGAATCAACTAATTAACTCTAAACACATGCAAAAGATTCCTGAGGCTTTTAAAAACTCCCTGCCTGGTTCATTACTCAAAACCCCCATCATGGGTAAGACTAGCGACCTGACTGATGTCAAGAAGGCTATCATTGACACCCTCAAGCAAGAGGGTAAGACCCAGAAAGAAATTTCTCAACAAATAGGCTGTTCCCAGAGTGCTGTATCAAGGCACCTCAATGGGAAGTCTGTTGGAAGGAAACAATGTGGCAGAAAACGCTGTACAACGAGAAGAGGTGACCGGACCCTGAGGAAGATTATGGAGAAGGACCGATTCCAGACCTTGGGGGACCTGAGGAAGCAGTGGACTAAGTCTGGTGTAGAAACATCCAGAGCCACCGTGCACAGGCGTGTGCAGGAAATGGGCTACAGGTGCCGCATTCCCCAGGTAAAGCCACTTTTGAACCATAAACAGCGGCAGAAGCGCCTGACCTGGGCTACAGAGAAGCAGCACTGGACTGTTGCTAAGTGGTCCCAAGTACTTTTTTCTGATGAAAGCAAATTTTGCATGTCATTCGGAAATCAAAGTGCCAGAGTCTGGAGGAAGACTGGGAGAAGGAAATGCCAAAATGCCTGAAGTCCAGTGTCAAGTACCCACAGTCAGTGATGGTGTGGGGTGCCATGTCAGCTGCTGGTGTTGGTCCACTGTGTTTCATCAAGGGCAGGGTCAATGCAGCTAGCTATCAGGAGATTTTAGAGCACTTCATGCTTCCATCGGCTGAAATGCTTTATGGAGATGAAGATTTCATTTTTCAGCACGACCTGGCACCTGCTCACAGTGCCAACACCACTGGTAAATGGTTTACTGACCATGGTATTACTGTGCTCAATTGGCCTGCCAACTCTCCTGACCTGAACCCCATAGAGAATCTGGGGGATATTGTGAAGAGAAAGTTGAGAGACGCAAGACCCAACACTCTGGATGAGCTTAAGGCTGCTATCGAAGCATCCTGGGCCTCCATAACACCTCAGCAGTGTCACAGGCTGATTGCCTCCATGCCACGCCGCATTGAAGCAGTCATTTCTGCAAAAGGATTCCCGACCAAGTATTGAGTGCATAACTGAACATTATTATTTGATGGTTTTTTTTGTTTGTTTTTAAAAAACACTTTTATTTTATTGGACAGTTGAAATATGTTAATTTTTTGAGACAGGTTTTTTGGGTTATCAGGAGTTGTATGCCAAAATCATCAGTATTAAAACAATAAAAGACCTGACAAATTTCAGTTGGTGTGTAATGAATCTAAAATATATGAAAGTTTAATTGTAATCATTACATTATGGAAAATAATGAAATTTAGCACTATATGCTAATTTTTTGAGAAGGACCTGTATATACAGAAGGACTCTTTGGCATTTAGAACAGATTTTCTGTTCTGTTCCATTGTTAATAAAATATGTCTATAAGGAGCGCCACTGCCAGGGCTTTCCCTCGAGGGGCGTAACTAAGTGACATCCAGGTCTTCACTAGAGCCTCTAATGGTGAGGATAGGCTTGGGCAGTGAGGGTAGTAATAATAATAATAATAATATTTATTTATATAGCGCCATCATATTCCGCAGCGCTTTACAGTTTAACAGTTTCAAAACACAAGTCATAAGTAACAACGTTAACAATACAGTAATTAAAGCAGAATAAGACGGCCCTGCTCGTGAGAGCTTACAATCTACAATGAGGTTGGGGAGATACAAATACAGGTGTGTATATACAATGGTGCATTTACAATGATGGTCCAGCCATCTTGAGGGAGTGAGGGATGGATGGAGATAGTGAATGGGCTACACACACACACACACTTACACAGAGAATGTGTAAGTGTGTAAGGGTAGTCACCTGGTGCTACTCCAGGGCAGTCCCCTAACCTGCAGCAGCTGACCCATGGGTCAAAGGCACAAATACGAGGTACAGAGGGCGATGATAGAGAAACAGTCAAACAATCCGAGGAGTCAGCACAGGATCAAAATAAAAATCTAGGGTCAGGTTCGGAAACATCAGACTAATAGACTAATCATTTAAACAGGTCGGGTGAGTAACAGGAGAGTCAAAACAAAAATTCACCTAGACTGACACTAGTGATGAAATGTAGCTAGGACCTAAGCTCGGGCAAGGCATGGAGGGAGGAGCTGACTAATATATATACTGCTGGGAGGGAATAGGTCATGGACGCAAAACTCTGCAAGAATTTAAAACCATGTTGTTCTGCAGAGTCTGGCGACGAATCCCTATAGCTGGGTGGAGACTCGCCAGCAACAGGAGAATGTAGCAGTGCTGGAAGTGTTGCACAAGGAAGCTCAGCAAGTTGTGTACAACGGTGCTTACAAACCTTGCGAGTCACCGACATAACAAAGAGATGACTAAATCATCACATTCTTGTTTTCTTTACATTTTGCACAGCATACGATATTTGTCATTTGGACTGTAATTAATAATAAGTGTTTCAGAATGATGGTGTCCTCATCCACTGCTGTTTAGCTCCGCCCACCTTTTACATTTCAGTTTTTCTTATACAAATTAAATGAAAGATGGCAGAACAACTGTCATGGTCTGCTGAGTTTCTGGGATTAGGTGGTTTTAGGGTTAACCGGGATGGCCTCACTCTGGGATTCTGGGAGGCTTTTTATAGCCTCATTGTGGGGCCATCCTCTGTCGCTTATACTCTGACTCTTGGCCGAGTGTGTGTGACCCTGTTGTGCTTGTGCCAGTGCTTTGTGCCTGCGCTACGTTCTGTCTGTCTGGTTCTGATTTGGCTGTGACCCTGTTTCGAGTTTTGCCTGTCCCTTTTGTACTCTGCTGCCCTATACGTGTATGACCCTTGGCTACGTTCTGACTCCGCTCTGCCTGCTCCTCTTGTACTTTGTCGCCCTCTATGTGTATGACCCCTTGGCTACGTCCTGATTATCCGTTCTGTATATGCCCCTTGGTAACTGTGTCCCGTAGTTACCCTTCTAGGAGTTTTCCTTCACCTCATAGCTCTCTGGAGCTTAGGCTACGCCCACTAGCAGTCACGTGCCTGCAGGTCCTTTGGCCTGAAGCATTCTCTATCTGCTACTGCTGCCTCTGAGAGACGTGTGGCCGGCTCCGCCCCTTGGCAGTCACATGCTGAAAGTCCTGTTTCTCAGAAGCACACGTCTTCTCTGCTGCGGCTCTGCTATACAGGTATCTTTGGGCATAGTTTGTTCACTCAGGACACACGCACTGGCTCAGTGAGCCAGTGCAGTGCGGTGTCCCTGACAACAACATAGTAACATAGTAACATAGTTATTAAGGTTGAAGGAAGACTTTAAGTCCATCTAGTTCAACCCATATCCTATCCTAACCTGCCCTAACATGTTGATCCAGAGGAAGGCAAAAAAAACCCTATGTGGCAAACAGTAAGCTTCACATTGGGGAAAAGAATTCCTTCCCGACTCCTCATACGGCAATCAGACTAGCTCCCTGGATCAACGCAATATCTAGGAAACTAGTGAATATAGCCTGTAATATTATACTTTTCAAGAAAGGCATCCAGTCCCTTCTTAAATTTTCATAGTCTCACTGCTCTTACAGTAAAGAATCTGCGTCTGTGATTATGACTAAGCCTTCTTTCCTCCCTATCACAGGTCTAAAGCCCCCTTCTCACATAGCGATATCGCTAGCGACATCGGTGCTGAGTCACTAGTTTTGTGACGCAGCAGCGAGCTCACCAGCGATATCGCTGTGTGTGACATTCAGAGACGATCAGCCCCCCTGCCGGGTATCGCTGATCGTCGCTGAAATGTCAGGACTAGTGTTGAGCATTCCGATACTGCAAATATCGGGTATCGGCCGATATTAGCTGTATCGGAATTCCGATTCCGAGTTCCGATATTTTCGTCTTATCGGATACCGGAATCGGGATGTCACTGTCACTGTCAGTGTCCGTCTGTCGGGTCTGTCAGGAGTCAGCGGCACTTACCTGGCAGAAGATCTCCGGCGGTCACGGGCTGGACTGCTTCATGGCCGCCATCCTCTTCTCCCCGGCGGTCACATGCAGTTTCTCGCGATAACTGCAGTGACTGCTGGGTAATCGCGGCCGTAAAGCAGTCAGTCCGATGACGTCACCGCCGGGGAAGCAGGTAATCAGCTGTGCTGCGTTGCAATGACAGGCTCTGCCTGTCATTGCGATGTAGCAGAGCTGGATCGTCGTGGGACTGTCGTTACTATGGACTGCGTCGGACAGGTGGTATACTGTTGGTTTGTTTTTTTTCTTTTTTTACAGGAGATCGATGGCGTCGCAGGAATGAGTGTATAATAAAAGAAATGAAAAGTGTGTTGTCTCTTTTATTTCATTAAAATACTTTTTTCTTGCTTTGTCTTTTTTTTACACATTTAATAACTTTGGGATTAATAATGGATCGGTGTCTTATTGACACCTCTCCATTATTAACCGGGCTTATTGTCACCGTGCAATCAAAGGTGACAATAACCCCTTATTACCCCGCTTGCCACCGCTACAGGGCAAGTGGGAAGAGCCGGGTAAAGTGCCACAATTGGCACATCTTTTGATGCGCCAAATGTGGGGCTGCTGTAGCCTGGTATTATCAGGCTGTTGAGGGCCAAAATCCATGGGCCTTGACAGTCTTTTAATACCAGGCCGCAGCAGTCTGCATTTTACTTGGCTGGTTAACAAAAATAGGGGGGATCCCCACGCCGTTTTTTTTTTCGAGGGGATCCCCTATTTTTGTTAACCAGCCAAGCTAAGCAGACTGCTGTGGCCTGGTATTATCAGGCTTGCAAGGTCCATGGATATTGGATCCTTACCAGCCTGAAAAACCAGGCCTCAGCGGTCTGCTTCATCTGGCTGGTTAACAAAAATAGGGGGGACCCCACGCCAATTTTTTTCGAGGGGATCCCCTATTTTTGTTAATCAGCCAAGATATGCAGACTGCTGTGGCCTGGTATTATCAGGCTGGCAAGGTCCATGGATCTTGGCTCCTTAACAGCCTGAAAATCCAGGCCTCAGCGGTCTGCTTCATCTGGCTGGTTAATAAAAATAGGGGGGACCCCACGCCAATTTTTTTCGAGGGGATCCCCTATTTTTGTTAATCAGCCAAGATATGCAGACTGCTGTGGCCTGGTATTATCAGGCTGGCAAGGTCCATGGATCTTGGCTCCTTAACAGCCTGAAAATCCAGGCCTCAGCGGTCTGCTTCATCTGGCTGGTTAACAAAAATAGGGGGGACCCCACGCCATTTTTTTTTCGAAGGGAACCCCTATTTTTGTTAATCAGTTCCCTCTGACGTCACTGATTGTGTCCCTGGCTGACCTGAAGTGAAAGTGGAAAGCAATCAATTAAGCTTTCCACTTAAGGGCCCGTCTCACATAGCGATATCGCTACCGAGATCGCTGCTGAGTCACTAGTTTTGTGACGCAGCAGCGAGCTCACCAGCGATATCGCTGTGTGTGACATTCAGCGACGATCAGCCCCCCTGCCGGGTATCGCTGATCGTCGCTGAAATGTCAGGACCTTTGATCGCTGGTTTCCCGCCTGTCACACGCAGCGATGCGTGCCTGTCAGAGGGAAACCAGCGATCAAAAAAAGGTCCTGACATTTCTGCGACGATCAGCGATACCCGGCAGGGGGGCTGATCGTCGCTGAATGTCACACACAGCGATATCGCTGGTGAGCTCGCTGCTGCGTCACAAAACTAGTGACTCAGCAGCGATCTCGGTAGCGATATCGCTATGTGAGACGGGCCCTTAAGCGATGTTACCCGCAGTGTCGCTGTCCCAGATCGCTGCCTGAGCTGCCTGTTTGGCAGCTCAGCAGCGATCATGTAGCGATACACCAGCGATCCTGACAAGTGCATATCGTTGTCGGGATCGCTGGTGTATCGTTATGTGACACCCAGCCTTTACTCTCCTGTCAGGCAGGAGAGGAACTCATTCATTTGGGGTTTACTGTGAGGCTGCAGCATTAGCTGCGGTCCCTGCAGTAAACATTAACCCTTTCTGAAGGATTACACCGTGGGACCTGACTGTGCATGGGATAGGTAAGAATAATTTTGCTTTTTATTTTATTTTTATTACAGGAAATGGTTTTTGCAGTAAAATAAAAGATGGTCAAAAACATGTGTCTTTATTTCATTAAAATGATTTTTAATTAAAGTGTGTGTGTTTTATTTTTATTTCATGCAATAGGATTAATAATTGATAGTTGTCTAATTGACAGCTCTCAATTATTAACCTGGCTTAAGGTCACCTTTCAATAGCAAGGTGGCTTTAACCCCATATTAACCCATTCGCCACCGCTACAGGGCAATGGGAATAGACGGGCAAAGTGCCAGAAAGGGCGAATCTAATTATAGATTTGTCTTTCCTGGGGTGTCTGGGGGCAGATGTTAGTAGCCGGGGGGGGCAAAAATAATGGTCCCTCTCTGGGCTATTATTATCTGCCCCCACTCACTGGCTTTGTCTGTCTGGTTGCGAAAATAGGGCGGGAGCCCACGCATTTTTTTTCAGCAATTTTACACCTCATATATATATATACATGTCATTGAATTTGTGACACATATATATATATATTTATATTTGTAGTTCATACACTTCTACATAGTATAATAGCCGCTAATTCAATTGCCGGCTTTTGTGAAAATGCAGAACCCGACATGAAATGACACTTGGTGTACATAGGGTTAACCATGTCTTTTCATGTCCTTTGCTATCTAATTTGCACAAACAATTAAATCAGACTATGTGTGCAAAATTTCACACCTCTAGGGTTAATTAAAGGTGTAAATTCGTAGCAAAAAAGTCCGTTTTTTTACAACGAATTTACACCTTTAATTAACCCCTAGAGGTGTGAAATTTTGCACACATAGTCTGATTTAATTGTTTGTGCAAATTAGATAGCAAAGGACATGAAAAGAAATGTTTAACCCTATGTACACCAAGTGTCATTTCATGTCGGGTGACCCGACATGAAATGACACTTGGTGTACATAGGGTTAACCATGTCTTTTCATGTCCTTTGCTATCTAATTTGCACAAACAATTAAATCAGACTATGTGTGCAAAATTTCACACCTCTAGGGTTAATTAAAGGTGTAAATTCGTAGCAAAAAAGTCCGTTTTTTTACAACGAATTTACACCTTTAATTAACCCCTACAGGTGTGAAATTTTGCACACATAGTCTGATTTAATTGTTTGTGCAAATTAGATAGCAAAGGACATGAAAAGAAATGTTTAACCCTATGTACACCAAGTGTCATTTCATGTCGGGTGCTTCTGTCTTTTCACTGAAGCCGGCTTTACCCGGCAATTGAATCAAAGGATATTTTACTATGTAGAAGTGTATAAACTATACATATATGTATATATATATGTCACAATGACATGTATATATATATATGTATTCTATGTGTGTATATTTAGTGTTTACAAGGAAAGAATGGGGTTTTTTTAGTTGCGATATTTTGTTCCCATAGACTTACATGGGACTTCCGGTATCGGTATCGGGTATCGCCGATATTTTAGTGATATCGGCGATACCATTCCGATTCCGATACTTTAGCATATCGGAAAGTATCGCTCAACTCTAGTCAGGACATTTTTTTGATCGCTGGTCTCCCGCTGACAGGCACGCATCGCTGCGTGTGACAGGCGGGAGACCAGCGATCCGCTGGTAACCAAGGTACACAGCGGGTTTCCAGGCGCGGGGCTGTGCCTAGAAACCCGCTGTGTACCTTGGATACCTGTGCACTGATGCAGGGAGCTGGTAACCAAGGTACACAGCGGGTTTCCAGGCACCGCGCAGCGCCTGGAAACCCGACGTGTACCTTGGTTACCAGCTCCCTGCATCAGGGCGCTGGTATCCAAGGTACACTGCGGGTAACTAAGCGATGTTACCCGCAGTGTCGCTTGTACTGATCGCTGCCTGAGCTGCCTGTTTGGCAGCTCAGCAGCGATAATGTAGCGATACACCAGCGATCCTGATCGTTGTCGGGATCGCTGGTGTATCGCTATGTGAGACCCAGCCTTAAGAGTAAAAAGATCACATGCTACAATGTTATACAAATTAAATGAAAGATGGCAGAACAAGATAATTTTGATGGTATCAGCAAACCTTCTGAATGTGCATGAGAGCCTCGCCATCCCTCCGACACGTGATTTTATGGGAGAGAAACACTGGAGACTTGGAATTTAAATATGTGATCTTATGCTTTCAGGATATGCCTGTTAACAGATTTAGATTTATTGCTTACATTGATTTCATGTCTAATTAAAAATTTAGGAATTTCAATTTCCTCGTTCCCTACAATTTAACCCCACTTACTTTTTACATTTCAGCTTTTCTACTTAACCCCTTAACCCCTTCACCCCCAAGGGTGGTTTGCACGTTAATGACCGGGACAATTTTTACAATTCTGACCACTGTCTCTTTATGGGGTTATAACTCCGGAACGCTTCAACGGATCTTCGCGATTCTGAGATTGTTTTCTCGTGACATATTGTACTTCATGTTAGTGGTAAAATTTCTTCCATATAACTTGCGTTTATTTTTGAAAAAAAACGCAAATATGGCGAAAATTTTGAAAATTTAGCAATTTTCAAACTTTGAATTTTTATTCCCTTAAAACAGAGAAATATGTAACACAAAATAGATAAGAAATAACATTTCCCACATGTCTACTTTACAACAGCACAATTTTGGAATCAAAATTTTTTTTTGTTAGGAAGTTATAAGGGTTAAAAGTTGACCAGCGATTTCTCATTTTTACAACAAAATTTACAAAGCCATTTTTTTTAGGGACCACCTCACATTTGAAGTCACTTTGAGGGGTCTACATGACAGAAAATACCCAAAAGTGACACCATTCTAAAAACTGCACCCCTCAAGGTACTCAAAACCACATTCAAGAAGTTTATTAACCTTTCAGGTGCTTCACAGGAACTAAAGCAACGTGGAAGGAAAAAATGAATATTTAACTTTTTAGCCACAAAAATGATCTTTTACAAACTTTTTTTTATTTTCACAAGGGTAAAAGGAGAAAATGGACAGATAAGGTTGTTATGCAATTTCTCCTGAGTACGCCAATACCCCATATGTGGGGGAAAACCACTGTTTGGGCACACGGCAGAGCTCGTAAGGGAAGGAGCGCCGTTTGACTTTTTCAAACTAAAATTGGCTGGAGTTGAGATTGGACGCCATGTCGCGCTTGGAGAACCTCTGATGCTCCTAAACAGTGGAAACCCCCCACAAGTGACACCATTTTGGAAACTAGACCCCCTAAGGTACTTATCTAGATCTGTTGTGAGCACTTTGAACCCCCAAGTGTTTCACAAAAGTTTATAATGCCTGGGTGTGAAGAAAAAAAAAAAAAAAAAAAAATTCCACAAAAATGATTTTTTAGTCCTAAATTTTTGAATTTTCCCAAGGAAATTGGACCCCAAAAGTTGTTGTCCAATTTGTCCTGAGTACGCTGATACCCCATATGTGGGGGTGGAAAACTGTTTGGGCGCACGGCAGGGCTTGGAAAGGAAGTAGTAACGTTTTGGAATGCAGACGTTGATGGGGGTCATGTTCCGTTTGCAGTGCCCCAGATGAGCCTAACCAGTGGAAATCCCCCACAAGTGACCCCATTTTGGAAACTAGACCCCCTAAGGAACTTATCTAGATCTTTGGTGAGCACTTTGAACCCCCAAGTGCTTCACACAAGTTTATAATGCCCGGGCATGAAAATAAAAAATCCTATTTTTTTCCCACAAAAATTATCTTTTAGTCACTAATTTTTTATTTTCCCAAGGGTATCAGGAGAAATTGGACCACATAAGTTGTTGTCCAATTTGTCCTGAGTACGCTGATGCCCCATATGTGGGGGGGGGACCACTGTTTGGGCGCACGGCAGAGCTCGGAAGGGAAGGAGCATCATTTGACTTTTTCCAACCAAAATTGGCTGGAATTGAGATTGGATGCCATGTTGCATTTGGACAGCCCCTGATGTGCCTAAACAGTGGAAACCCCCCACAAATGACCCCATTTGGGAAACTAGACCCCCTAAGGAACTTATCTAGATCTTTGGTGAGCAATTTGAACCCTCAAGTGCTTCACACAAGTTTATAACGTAGAGCCGTAAAATTTAAAAATCATATTTTTTCCACAAAAATGATCTTTTCACCCGAATTTTTATTTTTCCAAGGGTAACAAGACTCCAAAAGTTATTGTACAATTTGTCCTGAGTACACTGATACCCCATATGTGGGGGTATACCACTGTTTGGGTGCATGGCAGAGTTTGGAAGGGAAGGAGCGCCGTCTCACTTTTCAACGCAGAATTGGCTGGACGCCATGTCGTGTTTGGAGAGCTCCTGATCTGCCTAAACAGTGGAAACCCCCACAAATGACACCATTTTGGAAACTAGACCCCTCAAGGAACTTATCTAGATGTGTGGTGAGAACTTTGAACCCCCAGGTGTTTCACTAAAGTTTATAACGTACAGCCTTAAAATAAAAAATCCTTTTTTTTTTTTACAAAAATAATTTTTTCGCCCCCAATATTTTATTTTCACAAGGGTAACAGAAGAAATTGGAACCCAAAAGTTGTTGTCCAATTTGTCCTGAGTATGCTGATACCCATATGTAGGAGAAAACTACTGTATGGGTGCACGTCAGGCTTCGGAAGGGAAGTAGTGACGTTTTTGGATTGCAGACTTGATGGAATGGTCTGGGGGCGTCATGTCGCATTTGGAGAGCCCTGATACGCCTAAACAGTGGAAACCCCCCACAAAGTGACCCCATTTTGGAAATAGACCCCAAGGAACTTATCTAGATGTGTGGTGAGACTTTGAACCTCCCAGTGCTTCACAGAAGTTTATAACGCACAGCCGTAAAAATAAAAAATCCTTTTTTTTTTTTACAAAAATGATTTTTTCGCCCCCAATATTTTATTTTCACAAGGGTAACAGAAGAAATTGACCCAAAAGTTGTTGTCCAATTTGTCCTGAGTACGCTGATACCCAATATGTGGAGAAAACTACTGTATGGGCGCATGTCAGGGCTCGGAAAGGGAAGTAGTGACGTTTTGGATTGCAGACTTTGATGGAATGGTCTGGGGGCGTCATGTCGCATTTGGAGAGCCCCTGATGCGCCTAAACAGTGGAAACCCCCCACAAGTGACCCCATTTTGGAAAATAGACCCCACAAGGAACTTACCTAGATGTGTGGTGAGCACTTTGAACCCCGAAGTGCTTCACAGAAGTTTATAACGCACAGCCGTAAAAATAAAAAATCCTTTTTTTTTTTACAAAAATGATTTTTTCGCCCCCAATATTTTATTTTCACAAGGGTAACAGGAGAAATTGGACCCCAAAAGTTGTTGTCCAATTTGTCCTGAGTACGCTGATACCCAATATGTGGGAGAAAACTACTGTATGGGCGCATGTCAGGGCTCGGAAAGGGAAGTAGTGACGTTTTGGATTGCAGACTTTGATGGAATGGTCTGGGGGCGTCATGTCGCATTTGGAGAGCCCCTGATGCGCCTAAACAGTGGAAATCCCCAACAAGTGACCCCATTTCGGAAAATAGACCCCACAAGGAACTTATTTAGATGTGTGGTGAGCGCTATGAAGCCCCAAGTGCTTCACAGAAGTTTATAATGTACAGCCGTAAAAACAAAAAAATCTTATTTTTTTTACAAAAATAATATTTTCGCCCCCAGTTTTTTATTTTCCCAAGGGTAACAGAAGAAATAGGACAAATTTCACAATAACTCTTGGGGTCCAGAGTACGCTGATACCCATATTGGTGATAAACTACTGTTTGGACGCATGCAGAGCTCAGAAGTGAAGGAGCACCGTTTAACTTTTTCAACGCAGATTGGCTGGAATGGAGATCAACGCCATGTCCCCATTTGGAGAGCCCCTGATGTGCCTAAACAGCGGAAACCCCCCAATTCTAACTCCAACCCTAACCCAACAACCCCTAACCCTAGTCCCAACCCTAATCCCAACCCTAACCTAATCCTAACTCTAACCCAT
This sequence comes from Oophaga sylvatica, assembly GCA_033576555.1. NCBI lineage: Eukaryota > Metazoa > Chordata > Amphibia > Anura > Dendrobatidae > Oophaga > Oophaga sylvatica. The sequence goes on along the minus strand of JARQOD010001972.1, from coordinate 45,024 downwards.
AATCCTAACTTTAGCGCCAACCCTAACCCTAACTTAGCCGAACCCTAACCCTAACCCTAATGGAAATGGAAATAAATACATTTTTTTTATTTATTATTTTTTCCCTAACTAAGGGGGTGATAAAGGGGGTTTGATTTACTATTTATAGCGGTTTTTATGATTGGCAGCTGTCACGCTAAAAGACGCTTTTTATTGCAAAAAGTAGTTTTTTGCATCGACAATTTTGAGAGCTATAATTTTTGCATATTTTGGCCCACAATGTCATGTGAGGTCTTAATTTTTGCGGGACGAGGTGATGCTTTTATTGGTACCATTTTGAGCACGTGACATTTTTTGATCGCTTTTTATTTCGATTTTTGGGAGGTTAGAATGAACAAAAATCAGCAATTCATGAATTTCTTTTGGGTGAGGCGTTTTTATTGTTCCGCGTGTGGTAAAATCGATAAAGCAGTTTTATTGTTCGGGTCAGTACGATTATGGCGATACCTCATTTATATAATTTTTTTATGTTTTGGCGCTTTTATAGAATAAAAACAATTTTATATAAAAAATAATTATTTTTGCATCGCTTTATTCTGCGAGCTATAACTTTTTTATTTTTTTGCTGATGATGCTGTGTGATGGCTAGTTTTTTGCGGGACAAGATGACGTTTTCAGCGGTACCATGGTTATTTATATCCGTCTTTTTGATCGCGTGTTATTACACTTTTTGTTCAGCGGTATGATGATAAAGCACTGATTTTTTGCTTCGTTTTTATTTTTTATTTTTTAAGGGGTTCACAAAAGGGGTTAACTAGTGGGACAGTTTTATAGGGGGGGTCGTTACGGACGCGGCGATACCATATATGTGTACTTTTATTGTTTTCTTTTTTTTATTTACAATAAGTAATGAATTTATTGGGGAATATTTTTTTTTTTTTTTTATTTATTTTGGATTTTTTTTTACACATGTTTATTTTTACTTTTTTTTACTTTTTTACTTTGTCCCAGGGTGGGATATCACTGTATTTCATCAGATCGCTGGTGTGACAGTGTGCACAGCACTCTGTCACACCAGTGATGTGACAGGCAGTGCAAGACGCTTCCTCATGCCTGCTCTCGGCAGGCACTGAGGAAGCCGCCTCCCTCCAGGACCCCAGCGCCATCTTGGATCCGGGTCCTGGGAGGGAGGAAGCCCTCAGAGCAGCGCGATCACATCGCGCTGCTCTGAGGGTCTCAGGGGGGCGCGCAGGGAGCCCCCACCCTGCGCGATCCTCCCTGTGCCCCCAGTACACCGCGATCATGTTTGATCGCGGTGTGCAAGGGGTTAATGTGCCGTGACCGGTCCGTGACCGCTCCTGACACACAGTCACGGGTGTCAGCTGTGATAATCAGCTGACACCCGGCGGCGATTAGCTGCGCTCCCGGAGGGAGCGCAGCTAATCGCCTATGACATACTATCCCGTCCATGGTCAGAATGGCACGGGTTTTATGGACGGGATAGTACGTCTAATGTCAGAGAGGGGTTAAGGACCAAGCCATTTTGTAGGTTAAGGACCAGGCCTGTTTTTACAATTCTGACCACTGTCACTTTTTGTGCTTATAACTCTGGAACGCTTCCGCAGATCTTAGTGATTATGAGACTGTTTTCTTGTGACATATTGTACTTCATGATAGTGGTAATATTTATTCGATATAACTTGCGTTTATTTATGAAAAAAACGGAAATATGGTGAAAATTTTGAAAATTTTGCAATTTTCAAACTTTAAATTTTTATGTCCTTAAATCAGAGAGATATGTCACAAAAAATAGTTACTAAATAACATTTCCCACATGTCAAGAATTGAAGCAATGTGGAAGGAAAAAAAGAACATTTAACTTTTTTTCCCAAAATTTTTTTCTTTCGACACAATTTATTTAATTTTGTCAAGGTATCAGGAGAAAATGAACCACAATATTTGTTGTACAATTTCTCCTGAGTACACCGATACCCCATGTGTGGAGGAAGACCAATCTTTAGGCGCACGGCAGTGCTCAGAAGGGAAGGAGCATCATTTGAGATTTTGAATGTCAAATTGGCTGGAATCAAGAGCGGACACCATGTCGCGTTTGGAGAGCCCCTGATGCACTTAAACAGTGGAAATCCCCCATAAGTGACTCCATTTTGGAAACTAGACCCCACAAGGAACTTATATAAATGTGTAGTGAGCACTTTGAACCCCCAAGGGCTTCACAGATGGTTATAACGTAGATCTGTAAAATTAAAAAATCATATTTTTTCCACAAAAATGATCTTTTCACCCCAATTTTTTTTTCCAAAGGGTAACAGGACCCCAAAAGTTATTGTGCAATTTGTCTTGAGTACGCTGATACCCCATATGTGGGGGTAAACCACTATTTTGACGCATGGCAGAGTTCGGAAGGGAAGAAGCGCTGTTTTCGAATGCAGACTTTGATGGAATGGTCTGCGGGTGTCATGTCGCGTTTGGAGAGCCCCTGATGTGCCTAAACAGTAGAAACCCCCCACAAGTGACCCCATTTTGGAAACTAGACCCCCCAAGGAACTTATCTAGATGTGTGGTCAGCACTTTGAACCCCCAAGTGCTTCACAGAAGTTTATAACGTAGAGCTGTTAAAATAAAAAAATAATTTTTTTTTCCACAAAAATTATATTTTTGCCCCCAAATTTTTATTTTTATAAGGGTAACAGGAGAAATATGACCCCAAAAGTTGATGTTCAATTTGTCCTGAGTACGCTGATACCCCATATGTGGAGGGGGACCACTGTGATCGCCTTACTGTGATCTTTGGGAGGCAGAATGAGCAAATCCACAAAAGGTGAAGAATTGGTTTTATTTTTTACGCCGTTCCTCGTACGGTATTAGCAATTTGGCGACTTTATTCTTCGGGTCGGTGCGATTACGGCGATACCAGATTTACATCTTTTTTTCATGTTTAGCTTCTGTCACACACTAAAAGACGCTTTTTTTGTAAGAATTTTTTGTAAGAAATTTTTGCATCACCGTATTTTGAGAGCTATAATTTTTCCATATTTCGGCCGACAGAGTTATGTGCAGGCTTATTTTTTGCAGGACGAGCTGATGTTTTTATTGGTACCATATTCGGGCACATAACGTTTTTTGATCGCTTCCTATTCCGATTTTTGTGGAAGCAGAATGAACAAAAACCAGCAATTCAGAAATTGTTTTTTTTTTTTTCTTCCGTTCCGCATGTGGTAAAATTGGTAAGGCAGCTTTATTCTTCGGGTCACTACGATTACAGCGATACCTCATTTATATTTTTTTATGTTTTGGCTTTTTTTACACAATAAAAACTGTTATAGAAAAAATAATTATTTTTGCATCGCTTTATTCTGCGAGCTATAACTTTTTAATTTTTTCACTGATGATGCTGTATAGTGGCTTGTTTTTTGCGGGACAAGATGATGTTTTCAGCGGTACCATGATTATTTATATCCGTCTTTTTGATCGCGTGTTATTGCAGTATAATTTACTACTTTTTTGTGGGTTTTTTTATGGCTTTCACTGAAGGGGTTAACTAGGGTTATGCTTTTACAGATGGGATTTTTACAGACGCGGCAATACCAAACGTGTATTTTTTTTGTTTTTTGTTTTTTTTTTTTACATAAAATGTGTATTTTTTAGGGGAATTTTTTTAATTATTTTTTAATATTTGTTTTTACAATTTTTTTTTTTAATTTTTTTTTTACCTTGTCCTTTGTAGTTCAAAGGCATGACGTGCACAGTCCGTCATGGTGCCAAAACTGACATCCTGCCATGACGGACTGTGCACATCAATGGACAGTAAGGGCTTAAAGGGGTAATTCCAACTCCATGATCCTATCGCAATATATAGTAGGTGTAATAATAATATTAGCATATACTTCCGATTATAAATTTAGTATAGTTTGATTCTCTATGTCTTTGTCCTCATGTGCAGGCATTGCAGGACCTTAGGTTTTTATGGTTATGACCACTCCCAACCAGCTAACTAACTGTAACTATGTCAGTGTTCGTAACCATGGTTATCTAAGGTCCAACAATGCCTGTACATGAGGTAAGAGACCTAGCAAATTAGAAAAACTATACTACATTTACTGTATAATTTGAAGTAATTGCTAATATTATTAATATTATTATATTATTATTATTAATAATAATAAGCCTACTACATACTGGGATAGGATCTTGCAGATGGGAATACCCCTTTAATGAACTTGTTTTAAACCTCCAAACACATTAGATAAAAGTTGGCCTAACCAACCAAATTCGGTAGAACCAGGGAATCATTTAATAATAATAATAATAATCTTTATTTATATAGCGCCAACATATTCCGCAGCGCTTTACAGTTTAACAGTTTCAAAACACAAGTCATAAGTAACAACGTTAACAATACAATAATTAAAGCAAAATAAGACGATCATACTCGTGAGAGCTTACAATCTACAATGAGGTGGGGGAGATACAAAGTACAGGTGTGTATTTACAATGGTGCATTTACAATGATGGTCCACCATCTTGAGGGAGTGAGGGATGGATGGAGATAGTGAATGGGCTACACACACACACTTACACATAGAATGACTTTGATTAGTGAATGTGATAGGCCGCTCTGAACAAATGTGTTTTGAGGGAGCGCCTGAAACCATGCATATTGTGGATAGTCCTAATTACTTGGGGTAGAGCATTCCAGAGGATTGGCTCAGCGTGGGAGAAGTCTTGGAGTCGGGAGTGGGAGGTATGGATTAGTGCAGAGGTTAGTCGAAAGTTGTTTGCAGAGCGCAGCAGTCGGTTAGGCCGATAGATAGAAACGAGGGAGGAGATGTAGGGGGGTGCTGCACTGTGGAGAGCTTTGTGGGTGAGAACCAGTACTTTGAATTGGATCCTATAATGAATGGGCAGCCAGTGTAAGGACTGGCGAAGAGCAGACGTGTCCGAGTACCGATTAGCCAGATGGATGACCCTGGCTGCTGCATTAAGGATGCACTGGAGAGGGGATAGTCGAGTAATGGGGAGGCCAAGTAATAGAGCATTGCAGTAGTCCAGGCGGAAGTGGAACAATGCTACAGTGAGGGTTTTTGTTGTTTCCATGGTGAGAAAAGGACGGATTCTAGAGATGTTCTTTAGGTGTAGGCGGCAAGAGCGGGCAACAGATTGTATATGGGAGGTGAAGGAGAGATTGGTGTCAAACATAACACCTAGACAGCGAGCCTGCTGCCGGGGTGTCATTATGGTGCCGCCCACGGAGAGGGAAATGTCAGATTTAGGGAGGTTAGTAGACGGCGGGAGCAGAAGAAGTTCAATTTTGGAGAGGTTGAGTTTCAGATAGAGAGCGGACATGATGTTGGAGACTGCGGACAAACAGTCGGTGGCGTTCTGTAGAACAGCGGGGGTAAGGTCGGGGGATGACGTGTATAGTTGTGTGTCATCAGCATAAAGATGGTACTGAAAGCCAAATCTGCTGATGGTCTGTCCAATTGGGGCCATGTAGAGAGAGAAGAGAAGGGGGCCAAAGACTGAGCCCTGGGGTAGACCGATAGTGAGAGGAAGAGGAGATGACGTGGAGCCAGAGAACAAAACACTGAAGGAGCGGTCAGAAAGATAGGAGAACCAGGAGAGAACATTGTCCTTAATACCTAGTGACTGGAGCCTAGACAGTAGTAGACGGTGGTCAGCCGTATCGAAAGCTGCAGAAAGGTCGAGAAGAATGAGCAGAGAGTGGTCACCGTTACGTTTTGCTGTCAGAAGGTCATTGGTCACTTTGATGAGTGCAGTTTCAGTCGAATGTAGGGGGCGGAAGCCGGACTGTGAAGGGTCTAGGAGAGAGTGAGTGGAGAGGTAACGGGTGAGGCGAGAGTAGACTAGGCGCTCCAAAAGTTTAGAGATGAAGGGGAGATTGGAGACCGGTCTGTAGTTGTTTGTGCAGGAGGGGTCGAGAGTGGGTTTCTTTAGTAGTGGAGTAATGATGGAGTGTTTGAAGGAAGATGGGAAAATGCCAGAGGAGAGTGAGAGATTAAAGATTGTAGTTACGTGAGTTGTGACAACTGGAGAGAGAGACTGGAGGAGATGTGCGGCTGCATTAATTTCTATGCAGCTGAACACTCCGGTCCAAACCGTCGGTGGCAGTGCCGGGTATTGAGGTGAGAGACTCGCGCAAGTTTCTTGCATTGCAGTTGCAAGTGTGACATCGGCCTTAATCTAATTGCATAGATATTCTAGCCTTTCTACCCTAGCACGTACGGCTGCAATTAGCACATCATCAACAGGCTTGTGAGCGTAATATACAAAAATAAAATTTTTGAATTATTTGAGTAATGCTTGATTTACTTGTGGTCCCATAATGTCTGGAAAAACACTCCTCTTTAAAAAAAAGTCCACTAAAGCCCCTGACAAAGGAGGATGTTACTTTCAAGACAGGTTGGATGGAAACTTTGGTTAACAGGCCATTCCATATTGGATGATGTCGCACTAACAGAGCGTTTGCTTCACAAAGAAAATTGTCAAGCAAAGTGTCATTGACCAGAACAATACAGTTTGGACTACATACTCTATTGAACCTCTCAAGAACACTATTGAGATTACTAAGGACATATGGGATATTGAGGACATGGATTTGCCACCATAAACCAGACACATTGAAATATTAGCACAAGGGGAATTATCACCAATTGTGTATATACACGTATATACAGGTAGGCTCATCTTGCATTATATTTGTTAGAGATATTTTAGAACCATATTAGCTTTGATTTGGAGTATGTGTTGGCTTCAAAAAATCTAGCAATGGATTTATCAGCAAGTCATTTGCATATGCTTTTTATCTAATTTTTTTTTCAAGTGCTCCTAATTCATCTTTTAATTTGTGCCTTTTTAAAGTCTACTTTATAAGTGCTGGCATTTTTGTGAAAATTTGCTCCACTCTCCCCTAGAGTCATTTTATGTAAGCCAGATATTTTGCACAAATTATTTTTTTTTAGCTGAACATACAAAACATAAGGTCAATGAATACCACAAGACAAACAAAAAGAAAATTGACTTAAAAAAAACAACGCAAACGATGACTCTGGCACACAATCTTTTGTAGGAAGATATCAAGAACTCAAGGAATTAAGTGGTCATTCACTTCCTTTAGTTTCTTTTTAAAACTCTTAAATTATTAAAAATCCATGATTTTCAGCATCCAAGCATTAAAAGTTGTTTTTTTTCTGTTTTCTATACTAAGTGCCAAATGTTGCAAACAGCACTTTAACAGAATGATTCTACTTTGATCCCTGTAGCAATTCCTGAATAATTTATCACAGGTTATTGCCTTAATTCTGGAGAGGGATAGAGCAATAAAGGCAGATGAAAACACTCCAGTTGAAACACCTTGGGGCCTGCTCATTCTTCTGACATGGCTCTTTTGTTGGAACTATTTAGAAGTTATTAAGATGTGTCTCCAGAATTAAGAGTGTGCTATCAGAATGAAGACAACCGTCTTAATTCTAAAGACAAAGTACAATGACCCTTCACCTTTTTTTCCACTGCTGTTATTATATAGTAGAAATATGAGGATAATATCTGCGTGAGACTGACCAGAAACAACACCAACATTTGTTATGTCCTCTAAGTGTTCATTTAAAAGATCATTGGATAATACTTTCTATTGCTCAGTAAAAGGAAAGTTTTTGGGAGTAAATATTCCTTCCAAGCTGTGCTTTACTTTAACTAATTGAAAATATTGGGAAATGATAAAATGTTTATTTTTACTTTTATTCAATTGTTTTCCGTTATCGTTATATTGTATTTTTATTTGAACTTATTAGAATGATTAATAGAAACAAATTAAAACTAGATTTACATTATAGTCATTATTGGCTAGCTAATAGCCCATCTGGTTGGTGGTAGCATAAAAATCAATTAAGGTCTCTCTTTCCCACTGACAGCGTATGTTGATCAGACTGGCAAAAAATCTACAAGGAATTGCTTTTGCTTTGAAAACAAACACCAGTGACACCATGCTGTTTGACTGGAAGTATCCTTGCTACACTGTGACAGTAGTGAACCATAATCTAAGGGACACCAGGACACTACCTCGGGTTAATAGCATAGCACAGTGGGAAAGAGGAAGCAAATGTAAATGAGCTAATGTGCAATCAGCTAAATCATATCCCATGATGCCAGCAGTGCAGTTAACCTTAAAGATACCATTTGTGGCTACCCGCTGGAGGTCACTTTCTGTTCAGTCACATCAGTTGTAAAGAAATATGACCCTTAAATTGGGTCACGGCTTAAGCATATAATATAAATGTTTAGATTCAGAATAGAGTGCGATGCCCAGATATTTGTAGACAATACGTAGGATATCTATTGATGTTACAAACTAGGAACAAGACTTGTATCAGCTGATAAATTAATAATAAAAGTATAGTATTAAATGATAATGGTGCTATGAATACATTTTTTTTATACATCCATCTTTAGTAATTATTAACCAAGATGTTGTATCAAATATCAAACATTTATAAAAGCATAGACTATAAATATATATTATTTTTACATTAACCAAAATGCTAGAAAAAAGGGGAAAAAAATAATAATAATAAAAAAAACAATTAAGCCAAACTTTAGGAAATTCTTAATGCAATACCTAAGCTTTTAATCCAAGCATTCAGTCTAGCAAAAAATTTAGATAATTGATTTTTTCAAAAAGTATGATATGACGCACATAATTTCTTCATGCAGCATAAGAAGGCACAGAGTCCTTATTATTTAAATATAAAAAATGAGTAATCTGGTCATAAACAACAATTGAAAAAGTAATTTTTTGTTTTCATAATCTACAATTAATTTTTTTCCCCCTAAACCCCCTAAAACTATAAAACAGTATTCATTGGTAAATCACTGATGAGAGCAGCTAAACCGTTTCTTTACAAAATGTAAACAGTTTTGGGATCTCCAAAACATGTGAATCATGTCTGCCTCACAGGTCCTACATTTGGATATCAGTCATTTTCCTCCACCTTATCCAATTAAGAAATCTTGGAGTTTAATGACGTATATGATATATTAATTGTAGTTGTCAGTGAGAATGGTTTATTGAAATTTTTCTGGCTTCCTTACACATAGTTAACCAGGGTCGATTGTCTACCTCTGTTAGATCAAATATTCACATAGCCTTTATTTTATATGTACAATTTTCCTTAACCAATTGACTCCTACTCAAAAGTAGTGAATAAACACAAACATATTCAATAAAAGTACATATTTTTATTAATACATAAGAACATAATCCATACATTTATGAAAATAGTGAAAGAACATTTAGAAGGGGATGAAAAGTCCTATACAGGGAAATCACAGGTAAAGGTTTGGTGGGTAGGTATAATCAATAGATGGCATTAAACTTCCACAATACGGCCACATGATCAATGTGAATATAATGATTAAGGAGTTACTTGAGAAAGCCACCTGGCGAAACGTACGTTGAAGTCTCTGGGTACTTGTAACTGGTAACTTAACTTCCTAATACTATTTTGTATTGTTATGATGTCAGTATAGGATTATTCCTGTACTTATCCACTGGAAGTTATTATGTAATGTTATACATTGTTATATGGACCCTATCATTCACATTGGTCATTTGGCCGTATTGTGGAAGCTTAATGCCATCTATTGATAATACCCACTTCCTATAAGTTTTCCTGTGATTTCCCTGTATAGGACATTTTATCCCCTCCAAAATGTTCCTTCATTGTTTTAATAAATGTATGGATTTTATTCTTATGCATTAATAAAAATATGTACTTTTATTAAATATTTTTGTGTTTATTCACTTTTTGAGTAGGAATGATATATAATAGTGAATTCTCATGTACTTAATGTGCATTTATTAGTGACTTTCTCACTTTGGTGTTATTTACCAATTGATGAAAAATCTTGTAAACCTTACAAATTACACCATTTCTATTTGTGCAACATGTTAAAAGAAATCTGTCGTGAAGTTTATGCTACCCTATCTAAGAGCAGCATGATGTAGGGACAGTGACCATCATTCCAGAGATATATCACTTATTGGTCTGATTAGTGAAGTTTTCATGAAACCACTGTTTCATCTTTTGCAGATTTATCAGTTCTCTGAATGCTGAGCTCTGTATAGCCCCAACCACACCACTGATCCCAACGTGCGTTTCGGCATTAGCATTCGTTAGGTGGCATGACATCCTGTGTACCTCCATCATGCCACATCTCTGGCCCAGTGTTCACTCTAGGCTCTATGCTCCAGGGCATACTTACGGTAGGAAGTCCAAGCTTAAAGTAAAAACCAGGCCACATCTTCCATCTACAGACCCCAGAAGTTACTGTGCAACCTGAGAGGCTGCTGCACTTAACTGAATGGCTCCAATTTTCCTTTCTCTTACTATTTTCTTAAATTGTTAACATTTTAATAAAAGCATTAACCCCCCCCTTACCCCTCGTCTTAAGAAGAGGCCGGACTCACATTAATCTGAAAAAAACAATTAAATCAATGTAATAGTTTCACTACTTTCATGTCTCCTGGTAATCAAGTAGGGATCAATACGAGAAGGGCCGGTGTAGTGAAAAGTAAAAATGTCCAAATACATCAAGAGGGTATGTGATCCCACAATCCTCTGGCCTCATATAATACTCTTTATTCTGCCACAAAAATAATTTGAAACAATTCAGGACATACATTCAAATCTTTTAGAATAAAAAGAATATTATTTCTCATAAAGAGTCTAATTCCTTCATTTATCCCTAAAATCCATCACCTTACTGAAGGGCATTTTTTTCCATTACAGAAATCCAAGTCCTAGCTTGTCCGATCCCTCTGACATCACCATATGGAAATTGCTCAATATAATAACTGGGCAATTTTGTTTTACCAGTGTAAAAATCCAGTGATACCTCATCCCATTTTCTTTTCTTTCTTCCTCCCCCTTCTTCATCAGTTTCTTTTCATTCATTTTCTCTCCTTTTTAATATGACCCATGTTTATAATTCAGAGTCTAACTCTACCAACCTACCTCTACTTATCTACCCAAACCTTTAGAACCAACTATAAAGAAACTTCAATGCTTCAATAGAATTTTCAAGAAATATTGCAGAGCCTTGATAAATAGCTTTCCATCATGCTGGAAATACGAAAGCACATTTTAGCTCAGCCCATATTTACATTTTGCATTGCACTTACCTGTGTGACTAGCGTCCTATGCAAGCCCTATCTGTGTGCATTTTTTCTATAAGGGCCTGTGCACACGTTGCGGATTTGCCTGTGGTTTCGCAGCGGTTTTTGCCCTGCGGTTCCGCTGCAGTTCCGCAGGCAGGGCACTGTGTAATGTAAATCTATGGAAAAAAAAAGCTGTGCACATGATGCGGAATTTTCCGCGCGGATTTGGTGCGGTTTTAAAACCACAGCTTGTCAATTCTTTGTGCGGATTCCGCTGCGGTTTTACACCTATTCCATTATAGATGTTAGGCTATGTGCAGACGGTGCGGATTCTGCTGAGGAATTTTCCGCGTGGATTTGGTGCGGTTTTAAAACCACAGCATGTCAATTCTTTGTGCGGATTCCACTGCGGTTTTACACCTATTCCATTATGATTTAGATTGAGAGTGGATTCTGTAGGATTCCGCGTGGATTTGGTGCGTTAAACACAGGTATCTTTGTGGGGATTCCCTGCGTTTACACTTCATATAGTGTTGCTATGCAGACGGTGTGGATTTGAAGATTTTCCACGCAGATTTTGGTAAATCCGCAGGTAAAATGACCTGCGTTTTACCTGCGGAATTACTGCGGATTTGATGCGGATTTTACGCGTTTTTTGTGTGGATTTCCCCTGGGGTTTCAGACCTGCGGATTTCTATTTAGAGCAGGTCTGACAACGCTGCGGAACTGCACTAAAGAAGTGACATGCTGCGGATCTAAATCCGCACCAAATCAGCGCAAAAAAATCCGCAGCATGTGCACTGCGTTTTTTTTTTACATTGAATCTAATGCTACTATACATCACTTGCAGTTCTGCTGCAGATCTGCAGCGGAAAATCCTCTGCGGATCCACAGCAGAATCCACAACGTGTGCACAGACCCTAAAACTGCAGTGCAAATCCACGTCAAAACCGCATCAAAAACCGCGTCAAAACTGCACTGCGTTTTCTGCCAAGAGGTGCGGATTCTGTGCGGAAACATCCGCAGGAAAATCCGCAACGTGTGCATAGGCCCTTAGGCAGCCAACCCCTCCATTATCTAGGTGAGAGAGTGGTTGTTCTCATCAGTGGAGTGTACCTGTGCTTCTCCAGCCTTTATAAGTGGGGGCCTGCTGCATCCTGCTTGTGTATTTGTCATTTGACAAGGTTTTGGTGAGGCTATTTTTCATGATGTGTTTTTCTGAGTTTTTCTTTGTTAGCTGTTTTTGAAATTAGTGTAGCAGCCCATATTTACCTCAGGTTTTTTACCTCAGAAAATGACTGTTGCATACATGTAACAACTGAAATATCTGAAAAAGATTGCTAATTTGGAGTTATTGCAACACTGATAGTACCTATTTTGTTAATTTCTAATAATCATATCCCTGTCAAAAGAGGACAGACTGGAATAGGTCTAGGAAGGGGTCCCATTATTTTCAGTTTTACCAAATTCTGAATTATACTAGGTAGTCATACCTCTCCAAGTCTTCTGGGAGCAAGTACATTTAAAGGGTTATTCATAGAATCACAATCTGGTCCTATAATACAGTGTAGTACCCATATATTTTTTCATTTGTGCTAATAACCCATTTTTTATCCTCTTTCTGCCATCTGACGTACTATCCTGTCCATGTGCCCTGGGACTTAATTCCCAAGGACGGGATAGTACGTCATAAGCGATCAGCTGCGCTCACGGGGAGAGCGCAGCTGATCGCGGCTGTGTGTCAGCTGATTATCACAGTGTGAGAGGGGAAGAACAAAGTACTACCGTATATGAGGCACACTACACCAAAGCCAATATAAATGTGAAAAAATACAAAGTTTTATTGACACATAAACACATTAAAGATTAAAACATAATTAAAACCGAGTGAACCATGTCTTAAAAATCTGCCTCAATAAGAAAATGGAGTACTCTATATAATGCAATATAATGAGCCTAATGCAGCACAAAAAATGCAAACATATATGATATCATGCAGTTGCTGCAACAGAATAGTGGCACACTATACAAAATGCAACACGCCTAATGCAACAAATGGAGTACAAAAATAAATGTACTCAGCGTGCAATCTCTCAAATGGAGGACCTGTATGGACAAAAAGTAATAATGCATAGAGATCAAGATAACAAATAAACTATGCAAGGTGCATGAGCACAAGGACCCAGAATGATGTAGCGGTGGGACCCACAATAAGTCCCAGCAAAATGTCCCAGCCCAAACCCAATGAGAGATAGTTACCCAAGGCAAGCCCTCATAATAGAGAGGCAAATAAGTAGGCAGAAATCAGGACCATGGTTCTAAGGATGGCCCCACGCGTTCCGCCGTAACAAGTACGGCTTCATCAGGGAAAGTAACACATTGTTGCCAAACCAGCTATATATACCTAAATAATAATCAGACAAAAATACCTGCATATGTGAGCCGTGCAATTGCTGCTGAAATCGGAAGTGGGCGGTATTGAAGCAAGCTGTGTGCAGACGTCTCTGCAATACAGAGCGCGTCACGCCTGCGTACAATGAGACGCATATAGCGTGCGCTGGCATGCACTCATTGTTAGGTAAAGACCCTGGATCCGAGGGCGCGCATGCGCAATGCCTCAGTGGCAAAAGATCAATGAGCGCGTCACTCCTGGGAGCTGAAACACCACTGACAGGGGGAACCACATACGAGGGAGCATCAAACATCATTCATGCACAAACATGCGTCCATTTAATCTGGAATGGAAAACACAGAGAGGGAGCATGCAATGAGGAAACATTTTATTAATCCGTGCAAGGATGAGGTAAATACAGTACGTTAAAGGTCCAAATAGAGCATGAAAAAGGGGTCACAGATAAACCCAGCAAAATGCCACATGTAAGGGGGTAATAGCTGGAGTTGAAGCCCAGCGATAGAATATGGGCAATTAGGCTTTGAAAAGAGATGGAGTCCTCGTCATATCAATAAAATAACATTAGTCACCTGAATGGGTCAGAATAATGGAGTCCCAAGTTAGGATTCTAATCATGCTAGTAATGTAATGAATACATAATAATAGCAATCAACCGGACAGGTAAGTATGAAAGGGACAAGCCCATCATGGTAGAAGGTGCATACATGCTAATCAGTGTGGTAAGTGTTAAATAAGTTCCTGGGATGATTAATCCATAAGAGTAGTAGTCGCCTGAGCAGGTAAGTGTGGAAAAGAAAAACCTGCCATGGTAAAAAGAATATCCAAATATTGATAGCCATGATGGTTTTTATGAAAAAGGGGATATAATATAACCCCCTTATCATGATGATACTCACATCATATGCTGGAAATAGGGGATATAATAAAAAAAAAAACCTTACCATGATGGCACCAAAATCATATGCTGGTAATCTGAACTAAATGTAGGATAATAAATACATAATCCCCTTAATGAGGGGAAAAAAATGAATATTGGTTGTTAAGGCCAACATGAGGCCACCAAAATCATGGATAGCCAACATATGATGAAGCCCCCCTCAAAATCCATAGGTCAACAAGGACCAAAAAAGAGGGGGGGGGCGCACAACCATAAAGAATGAGGACCCCAAAAAAATTAATTAAACCAAGGTCCTGAAATAAGCCCGTCCCAAGCAAGGGTGAGTCTGGCACCAGTGGTTCTCCAAACTGTGGTGATTTATGTTCTGTTTTTATTTTGTTATCTGGACTTTTTCTTGAACTCATGATTAAAACCACTGAAATTTGAAGTAAAAGGCGGTGTGTTTGCCTCATTACTGCGGCCCAGCCCTGCCTACCAGAGCGGATCCCTACAATTGGTGGCTTCAATGCGGGCAATGCAGTGAGGTCAGGCTGTTTTTTCCTGCATGACAGTAAATGTCCTAGGTAAAGAAAGTGACGCAAAACCCAGTGGATAACTGTCCCAAGATGGAGAACACAGTAAAAATGCTGGAGGAGGCCATGCAGCAGCAACAGCAGGCTATGCAGCAGCAGCAGGCTATACAGCAGCAGGCTATGGAGCAGCAGCAGGCTATACAGCAGCAGGCTATGGAGCAGCAGCAGGCTATACAGCAGCAGGCTATGGAGCAGCAGCAGATATTTAATCAACAGCAACAGGAAACCAATAGTCTAGTGATGCAGCACATCACAGCGCCGCAGACAGCAGGAGCTGCCCGGGGATGGCAGGATGTCCGGAAAGCGGTGCGTACAGCGATTCGAAAGATGGAGCAATCAGATGACGTCGAGGTGTACCTGGAGATGTTGGAAGGCGTGGCTAAAAGGGAGAGACTGCCCCGGTACCAGTGGGCCGAGATCGTGGCTCCGTTTTTTTAATACAGGACCCGCAAAAGCCTCTAGGGACCTACCCCCGAGCAACAGGAGGACTATGAGAGCGTCAAGGGTGAGATACTTGCACGTCTTGGGGTAAATGTTTTGGTCCGGGCACAGCGGGTACACCAGTGGAACCTTTCCCCTTCCGAGCCAGCTCGGTCACAGTATTATGACTTGATACACCTGATAGAAAAGTGGTTGCAGCCGGAGGTGTTGTCACCCCGCGCTATGCTGGATCGTATAGTGACTGATAAATTCTTGAGAAATTTGCCACACACCCTTCAAACATGGCTTGGACAGGCAGCCCCTACTGATGGTCTCCAAATGGTAGACCTCATTGAAAGATATGGGGCTACCAAGGAGATACAGGGAGAGACTACCCGGAAGGTACCAAGTAAATTCCACAAACTTTCACCCACAGCTCGGCGAGCAGAGACTCGGAGGGCCGCCCAGGATGGGTCGGGGAACGAAATGGGCCCCATAATCTGTTGGCGGTGCCAACAACCAGGACATGTGAGAGCTGTTTGCCCCCACCTGACAGAGCCCATGGACAACAACTTTGGCTACTATCAGTCTCACTATGCAGAACACATGTGTGCAGTGGTCAAAGCAGAGGGACCCAATATGAATCATTTGTGTAAAGTGCAGGTGGAGGGTAACCCTGCTGTTGCTCTAGTGGACTCAGGGAGTCTCGTGAGTGACCCTAATACGAGCCAGCCACGTCAAAATCAGCGAGTATACTGCTGGGAAAATGGGTGTGTTGTGTATACATGGTGACTTCAAACATTATCCTACCACCCTGGTGATGATAAACACGCCAGCGGGGAGGAGGTGACACGAGGTGGGGGTGGTGGTTAATTAGCATTAATAATGGGGAGAGATTTTCCGTTATTTTATGTGCTTTGGCCTGTAATTACCCCTCCCACAGAACAGTCGTCGGCACCAGTGGCAAACAGGTTGCATTCTCCAGAAATCGGGCATGAACCTGGTGGCCCAGAGGAAGATGTACTGGCGGTAGGAGTACCTTAGCCTTCGGTGGAGGAGGAAAACCCCTATCCTATAGAAGTGTTAGGTGGGGAGATGGAAGATTTGCCACCGGGACCAGAATTGTCATACTTAAATGTGGCAGGTGACAATTTTGGTACGGCGCAAATACGGGACCCTACGTTGACTCGAGCCAGGGAAAATGTACTGGTTGTCAATGGGGAACCCCAACACCCCAGGACAGCTAAAGTATTTACCCGATTTGAGCTGAACCAAGATTTGCTGTATGGGGTTTAAAAAATACATGGGGAAATTGTCGAGCAATTGCTGGTACCGCAGTCATATCGGAGGTTGGTAATGGACTTAGCGCATGCGCATGTACTAGGGGGACATTTGAGACCAAAGAAAACCCTAGACAGATTCAACAACGGTTTTACTGGCTATGGGTCTATGAATAAGTTAAACGGTATTGTTACTCTTGTCCCGTGTGCTAGGTAACCAGTCCGCAGCCTCATTTTCAGAGTCCCTTGGTGCCATTACAAATTATAGAGGTACCGTTTGAGAGAATAGCCAATGGATCTGGTGTGGACGGTTAATAAATCAGCAAGGGGTCATCAACACATCCTCGTAGTTCTAGATTACGCTACCAGGTATCCTGAGGCTATTCCCCTGCGACACACCTCGTCAAAACTGATCGCAAAATAACTCATGGGTATGTTCTCTCGGGTGGGAATCCCTCAAGAAATCTTAACAGATCAGGGGACCCCCTTTATGTCAAAAATCATGAAGGAACTCTGCCACGTGTTAAACAGTTGCGCACATCGGTCTATCATCCCCAAACAGACGGTTTAGTAGAAAGGTTCAATAAAACCCTGAACAATATGTTGAAAAAAAAAGTCTCTAAAGATGCTAAGGACTGGGATCTCTTGTTGCCATACCTGATGTTTGCAGTGCGGGAGGTGCCCCAGGCATCAACGGGCTTCTCGCCCGTTGAACTATTATATGGCAAACATCCCCGTGGCTTACTCGATATAGCTAAAGAGGCCTGGGAAAACCATACAACTCCCCACAAAAGTGTGATAGAACATGTGGCCAAAATGCAAGAGAGAATGGAGACAGTCCTACCATTAGTCCGAGAACATATGGAATCAGCACAAAGGTCACAGAGGCAGGTGTATAACCGGGAGGCACGGGTAAGGTCCTTTAACCCTGGGGATCGGGTGTTGGTACTTGTGCCTACAGTGGATAGTAAGTTCCTTTCAAGGTGGCAGGGACCCTACGACATTATAGAGAAGGTGGGACCAGTGAACTATAAAATACACCAACCAGGGCGGAGAAAGCCAGAACACGTATACCATGTGAATCTGCTCAAACCATGGAAAGACAGAGACCCGCTTGGTCAGGATTGTCCACGGCCTGCATTTCCAGTACAGATGGCTTCCTTGCCTCAGGAGAAGGCAAGAGAAGTCCTCTCCGCCGTCAAAAAATCAGACACTTTGTCGCACAGACAAGTTCAGGAAGTCAGAGAGTTTGTTAGCCGAAATACAGATGTTTTTTTTTAACTTCCTGGTCGTACCTCCCTAATACAACATGACATTGTCACTGAGCCGCAGGGCAAAGTACGATTAAAGCCATATCGGGTGCCTGAGGCCCGGCGACAAGCCATCTTGGAAGAGGTCAAGAAGATGCTGCAGTTAGGGGTCATTGAAGAGTCCCAGAGTGAGTGGGCCAGCCCAATAGTCCTAATACCAAAGCCAGATGGGACACTAAGGTTCTGTAATGACTTCAGAAAACTGAATGAAATTTCTAACTTTGACGCCTACCCCATGCCCCGGGTCGATGAGTTAATAGAGCGGTTTGGGCAGGCACGTTATTTTTCACTCATTGACCTCACAAAAGGGTATTGGCAGGTGCCACTAACAAAAGCAGAGAGAGAGAAAACGGCTTTTTTAACACCCGAGGGACTGTTCCAGTATATAGTCCTACCCTTCGGGTTGCATGGCGCTCCAGCGACATTCCAGAGGTTAATGGACGTTGTTCTTCGTCCTCATCGTGTCACGCGGTCTTATGATATGTGTACGATGTCAGTAAACTATTCTTAAAAGAACAACACTCTATACAACATATAGATTAGCAACATCAGCATGTAAATATAGAATAGATTTACCTGACACGATATCCGTTGAACTAAGGTTTAATCTTGAGGACTTGATACACTGTCACAGGAAAGAGGAGGACCGGGGGTCTAACCTGACCCTAAACTGGGGTCCTAACTAATCCCTCACCTTGGAGGTACTGATAATGGTTCAGAGGTCCAAGTCTCCAGCCTAACCCTGTCTCCTATCAGTCCCTGAACCCTGTAATCAGTCCTAAGAAGGATTCTGATTACCACCAAAGGGATATGGGCTGATCTCTGCTAAATACACAGATTAGACATATAAGACAGACTGGAGAAAACACAGACTTGCATACACACTCAAACACAGAAGGAACATAAATGATCTGGGATATTAAACTCTAAGCAAGGTGAGCTTAAAACAACTAAGGAGCTCTTTAACTTAAGTCTATACAGATACAATCCTATCTGTGGTCTGCATGAAGAATTTCACTGGCAACTCCCAACACAGACAACCAGAGATTTAAAGGAAACCAATCAACAAATAATTAATTGCAGCCGGGAGAAACTGCACCCAGTCCCAGAACTGAGTACAGACAGAATTAACTCCCTAACTGCCAAACACAAAGAAACAGCAACTCAGCTGTGAGAAGTCAGAATGTGCAACCGCGACGATCTTCGTGGCGATGCACACATGACAGTACCCCCCCTTCTACGAGGGGCCTCCGGACCCTCAGGGCCAGGTTTGCCCGGGTGAGTTCTGTGGAAGTTCCGCACCAAACGATCTGCGTTAATGTCAGACGCAGGAACCCACGTCCTCTCCTCTGGACCATACCCCTTCCAATGCACCAAGTACTGAAGGGACCGGCGATTCAGACGTGAGTCAATGATCTTTGACACTTGAAACTCCAGGTTACCATTGACCACCACTGGAGGGGGAGGTAGAGGTGATGGTATGACTGGTGCCACGTACCTCTTAAGTAATGACTTGTGGAACACATTATGAATTTTAAACGTAGGAGGGAGGTCCAGACGAAATGCCACAGGATTAATTATGGAACTGATCCTGTACGGCCCGATGAATCTGGGGCCCAGCTTCCAGGAGGGAACTTTAAGTTTTATATTCCTGGTAGACAACCATACCAGATCGTTCACATTAAGATCTGGACCAGAAACTCTCCTCCTATCAGCCATACGTTTATAACGGTTCCCCATAGCACTCAGATTATTCAATACACCTCTCCACACTGAAGCAAGTGACGACGAGAAACGCTCCTCCTCAGGAACCCCAGAAGGGCCCCCCCCCATTGAATGTACAAAACTGGGGATGAAAACCATATGCCCCAAAAAACGGGGACTTACCAGTGGACTCGCTCCGCCTGTTGTTAAGAGCGAACTCTGCCAGAGGCAAGAAAGAAGACCAGTCCTCCTGGTTCTCTGAGACAAAACACCGAAGATAAGTCTCTAGGCTTTGATTCAGACGCTCTGTCTGACCATTGGTCTGCGGATGAAAAGCCGAGGAAAATGACAATTGCATCCCCCGACGTAAACAAAATGCCCTCCAAAACTTGGACACAAACTGAGACCCCCTATCTGACACCACATCAGAAGGCAACCCATGAAGTCTCACAATCTCCCCAATGAACACCTGCGCCAGAGTTTTAGCATTAGGGAGGGCAGGAAGAGCAATGAAATGTGCCATCTTACTGAACCTGTCAACAACCACCAGTATGACAGTCTTCCCTGACGACTGAGGAAGGTCCGTGATGAAGTCCATAGACAAATGAGTCCATGGACGCTCCGGAAGTTTCAAGGGTAAGAGGGTCCCAGACGGACGGGTATGAGGGGTCTTAGAGCGAGCACAAACCCCACAGGACGCGACAAAAGTTAAAACATCTTTATTAACGTTAGGCCACCAAAACCGGCGAGAAAGGAGATCTAAAGTAGCCTTACTCCCTAGATGTCCTGCTAAAGCAGAATTATGATGTGCCTCAATAACCTTTTGTCTCAACTGATTTGGGACAAACAGTCTCCCTGGAGGTCCTGCAGGGGCGTCCCCCTGAGCCTCTAACACCTCCTCCTCAAGCTCAGAACATACAGCCGACACTACCACCCCCTCCTGAAGGATAGGAATCGGGTCATCCATTTTCCCGGCCCCTGGGAAACTGCGAGACAAGGCATCCGCCTTAACATTCTTAGATCCAGGGCGATAAGTGACAACAAAATTAAACCTGGTAAAAAACAACGACCATCGAGCTTGTCTGGAATTCAGACGCTTAGCAGATTCCAAATACAGCAGGTTCTTGTGATCAGTAATGACGGTGACCGGGTGGACTGCCCCCTCCAAAAAGTGACGCCATTCTTCAAAAGCCAACTTAATGGCCAAAAGTTCCCTATTGCCGATATCATAATTCCTTTCGGCGGACGACAATTTTTTAGAAAAGAAAGCGCACGGATGCCATTTACCAGGGGACGGACCCTGGGACAATATTGCACCCACCCCTACGTCAGACGCGTCCACCTCCACAACGAACGGCTGTGATGCATCTGGTTGGATGAGAACGGGTGCCGAAGCAAAACATTTTTTCAAAGAGGAAAAAGCTTGGCAAGCTTTGTCCGACCATTTAGAAAAATCCGTCCCTTTTCTTGTCATGTCAGTGAGAGGTTTGACAACAGATGAGAAATTACAAATAAATTTCCGGTAGTAGTTAGCAAACCCCAGAAAACGCTGCAGAGCCTTAAGATCCTCTGGCTGATCCCATTCAAGCACTGCTCTCACCTTTTCAGGGTCCATACGGAAACCGGAGGCTGACACCAAGAAACCCAAAAACTGAAGTTCCTGTACGGCGAATACACACTTTTCCAGTTTGGCGTATAGTTTATTGTCTCGCAAGATCTGCAACACCTGTCTCACATGCTCCTGGTGAGACACAAGATCTGGTGAGTAAATTAAAATGTCATCCAAATATACGACCACAAACAGCCCCACCAGATGACGAAAAATGTCATTAACAAAATGTTGGAATACTGCTGGTGCAGTAGTCAGACCAAAAGGCATGACAAGGTTCTCATAATGTCCCTCCGGCGTGTTAAACGCCGTTTTCCACTCATCCCCCTCTTTTATCCTAATCAGATTATACGCCCCCCTGAGATCCAATTTAGAGAACCATTTGGCGCCAACAATTTGATTGAAGAGATCAGGAATCAGAGGGAGTGGATACGGATCTCGAACAGTAATCCGATTAAGTTCGCGGAAATCCAAGCAAGGGCGTAGGCCTCCATCTTTTTTCTTCACAAAGAAGAACCCCGCGGCCACTGGGGAAGATGAAGGTCTAATATGCCCTTTGGCCAGACTTTCCGAAATATAATCTTTCATAGCCTGCCTCTCAGGACCAGAAAGGTTATATAACCTAGCTTTAGGTAACTTAGCATCAGGAAGTAAATTAATAGAGCAGTCATACACGCGATGAGGAGGCAACTCCTGACACCCCTCCTCAGAGAACACATCCCCAAAGTCCTCCAAAAAAGGAGGCAAAGTACTAGGCACGACCGCACTGATGACTGTGTTCATGCAGTTACTTTTGCAAAACTCCCCCCATTGGCTTATATCTCTGGACTGCCAATTAATCACAGGGTTATGTTTAACCAACCAAGGAAGTCCCAACACAATAGGAGTAGGTAGACCCTCCAACACATAACAAGATAATAGTTCCCTATGTATTGCCCCTACCCGAAGGTCAATGTTATGAACCTCATGAACAAAGCTACCTTGGCCGAGAGGCCTGGCGTCAATGGAGAATATAGGGATCGGTTTGACCAATACACTCAGATGCATACCTTGAGCCTGAGCAAACTGAGCGTCAACCAGATTAGCCCCGGACCCATATCAAGAAGAACAGAAAATCTCTCCACTCTCGTACCAACCACCACCTCCACTGGTACAAGGAACTGAGAAGAACTAGCGGACGAAATACATACTCCCAGGTTGTCGTCCACCACACAACCTGGGATTAACAGTTTTCCGGCGACTTTTTGCTCAACAAGGCATCGGGATGGACATCCCCCAACAAAATGTCCCTCTTTCCCACAGAAGAAACACCTTCTAGTCCTGCGGCGTACCGCCAATCCCCTCCTACGAAATGATGTCCCTCCCAACTGCATAAGCTCCTCCGAACAGACAAGGGGAACCTCAACATAAGGGACTTTAGTAGTAGGTGGAGTAACAACAGGGAGCGGAGTTACCTCGCACCTCTCCCGGAGCCGTCTATCAGTACGGATAGCTAGGGCCATAGCAGCCTCCAGTGATGGAGGAGAATCATACTGAGCCAAAACATCCTTTAATTTGTCAGAAAGCCCATGACAAAACTGGCTCCTAAGAGCTGGGTCATTCACTGAGTATCTGTGGCCCATCTACGGAACTCAGAAGCAAATTCCTCTCGCCGAGATCTCCCTGCTGTATCTTACGTAATTTTGTCTCAGCAAGAGAGACCCGATCTGGGTCATCATATACCAAACCCAGGGCAGTAAAAAATCGATCTACTGACTGTAGAGCCGGGGATCCCGGAGGAAGGGAGAAGGCCCAGGATTGAGGGTCCCCTTGTAGGAGCGAGATAACAATTCCCACTCTCTGCTCTTCACTCCCTGATGATCGAGGCCGAAGCCGAAAATACAATTTACATGCT
The DNA here is from genome assembly GCA_033576555.1 of Oophaga sylvatica. Classification (NCBI taxonomy): domain Eukaryota; kingdom Metazoa; phylum Chordata; class Amphibia; order Anura; family Dendrobatidae; genus Oophaga; species Oophaga sylvatica. The sequence continues at coordinate 21,751 of JARQOD010001972.1, read as the reverse complement.
TCCCTGAAGGTAAAAAATTTGTCTCGCCCACCAGTGAACCTGTCCGGGAGAGCTACTTTAGGTTCAAATCTGGTTTGCTCCGAGGGAGACAAAACTTTGGACTTAATGTCCGTCAGCTCCATGGATAATCCCTGCAACTGCAGAGCCAGCTGGGCTACTGGATCCATGGCAACTGGGAATAATTTTATTGGCCAGTGAAAATGTCACGCGGTCTTATGATATGTGTACGATGTCAGTAAACTATTCTTAAAAGAACAACACTCTATACAACATATAGATTAGCAACATCAGCATGTAAATATAGAATAGATTTACCTGACACGATATCCGTTGAACTAAGGTTTAATCTTGAGGACTTGATACACTGTCACAGGAAAGAGGAGGACCGGGGGTCTAACCTGACCCTAAACTGGGGTCCTAACTAATCCCTCACCTTGGAGGTACTGATAATGGTTCAGAGGTCCAAGTCTCCAGCCTAACCCTGTCTCCTATCAGTCCCTGAACCCTGTAATCAGTCCTAAGAAGGATTCTGATTACCACCAAAGGGATATGGGCTGATCTCTGCTAAATACACAGATTAGACATATAAGACAGACTGGAGAAAACACAGACTTGCATACACACTCAAACACAGAAGGAACATAAATGATCTGGATATTAAACTCTAAGCAAGGTGAGCTTAAAACAACTAAGGAGCTCTTTAACTTAAGTCTATACAGATACAATCCTATCTGTGGTCTGCATGAAGAATTTCACTGGCAACTCCCAACACAGACAACCAGAGATTTAAAGGAAACCAATCAACAAATAATTAATTGCAGCCGGGAGAAACTGCACCCAGTCCCAGAACTGAGTACAGACAGAATTAACTCCCTAACTGCCAAACACAAAGAAACAGCAACTCAGCTGTGAGAAGTCAGAATGTGCAACCGCGACGATCTTCGTGGCGATGCACACATGACACATCGCCGATATGCCGCGGCCAATCTGGACGATATTGTGGTGTACAGTACAGACTGGGAAAGTCACTTAGCCAAGGTACAGGCGGTGATAGATTCGCTGAGACAAGCAGAGCTAACTGCCAACCCAAAGAAGTGTTCCATAGGGTTGGATGAAGATCGCTACCTGGGGTATGTGATTGTGAGAGGAGTTATCAAAGGCCAAATAAACAAAGTGGAGGCAATCCAAAACTGGCCCCGTCCCCTCACCACTAAACAAGTGAAAGGGTTTTTGGGTTAGTGTGATACTACCGGCGGTTTATTCACAATTTTGCAACACTGTCGGCGCCGTTAAATGACTGCCTAAAAGGCAGGAATTTAGTAATGGTGCGATGGAATGATCAGCTTGAAGAAGCGTTTGTAAAACTAAAAGGGGCACTGTGTGTGTGTCACCATTTTTGATCACACCCGACTTCAAAAGAGAATTCATTGTCCAGACTGATGCGTCAGAGGTAGGTGTGGGGGCCGTTTTGTCTCAGGAGGTTAACGGGGAGAAGCATCACATTACTTTCCAGAGTCGAAAGCTAACTCCAGCTGAAACCAGATACAGCATTGTAGAGAGAGAGAGTGCCTGTCGATCAAGTGGGCACTGGAGTCGTTGCGCTACTATCTGTTGGGGATAACATTTTGGTTGTTAACTGATCATTCCCCTCAGACTGGCAGTGTTGTATCCCAGGGAGTAGAGTTCAGGTGGTAGATAGATGAACATAACAGGAGAAATTGATAACGTTGCCAACCAGTTATTTAATCGGAAAACGGACAGGCAAATTCTGGCGAGATCCATGCCTTGTTCATTTTCAGAAAAGTAAGCCGGTCTACATTATCGGAGGATAGTCGCATGCGACGGTCTGTTAGTACACCACCTGCAGCACTAAAGACGCACTCCGATAATACACTGGCAGCAGGGCAAGCCAGCACCTCCAATGCATACTGGCTAAGCTCTGGCCATGTATCCAGCTTAGAGACCCAAAACTTGAAAGGGGAAGAGCCATCTGGGAGTACACTGAGAGGGCAAGACAAGTAGTCTGTCACCATCTTACGGAAACGTTGCCTCCTGGTGACTGGAGGCGTCTCGGATGGTGTAGACATTGGTGGCGCTGACACAAAACTTCGCCACATTTGGAACATACTGGTCTTGCCCCCCTGTGTAGAGGCGCTGCTTGTGCTCCCTCTTGTTGCAGAGCTGTCTCCATTGCCTCCACGCACAGAGCTGCTTTGTAAAGCAGTAGCAGCAGCGTTCTCGGCTGGAATGGAGAACATTATGGATTGCACCAGTGTGTCTTTGTACTCCCGCATTTTACGCTCCCGGTTCAGCGGTGTGATGAGGCTTTGTAAGTTCCCGGTAGCGAGGGTCTAGGAGGGTGTACACCCAATAATCAGACGTGGTGAGAATGTGGGCGATGCGGCGGTCGTTTCTCAGGCACTGCAGCATGAAATCAACCATGTGCTGCAGACTCCCAACTGGCCAAGAAACGCTGTCCTCTGTAAGAGGCGTCATCTGTACCTGCTCTTCATCACCCCACCCTCGCTCTACATACTGACTAGAGCGTTGTGTACCTCCCTCTGTAGCGATTACTTCCTCCTCCATTGACTCCTCCTCATCCTCCTCACAAAGTGAGCCCTGCAAAGCCTTTGGGAGGAACCACGTTGCGCTGACTGTCCAAAAGGTGATGGAATTTGTGTCTCCTCATCCTCCACCTCTTCCAAAACCTCATCCTTAGTGCTTGCAGTGTTTTTTGAAGCAGGCAGATAAGGGGAACAGTCAGGCTGACTAGTGCATCATCTGCACTCGCCATCCGCGTTGACTCATCAAACGCACGCAAAACGTGGCAGATGTCCTTCATAGAGGCCCACTCAGTAGTGGTGAAGTGTGAACGGCGCAAATTGCGTGTTGATTGCGCCTGCTGCAACTGATACTCCATTACTGCTGTCTGCTGCTCACACAACCGCTCCAACATATGTAATGTGGAATGTGGAATTCCACCTGGTGGGTACGTCACATATGATGCGATGTTCAGGAAGGCGCAATCTGCGTTGCAGAGCTGCAATGCGCGATCTGGCCATGCTGGAACGTCGCAAGTGAGCGCACTCTAGGCGGACCTTGTGCAGCAGTGCATCAAGATCCGGATAGTCCCTCAAAAAACTCTGCACGACCAAGTTGAGCACATGTGCCAGACATGGTATGTGAGTGAGGTTGCCAAGGGCCAGAGCTGCCACCAGATTTCGGCCATTGTCACACACTACCAAGCCTGGCTGGAGATTCGCTGGCAAAAAGCCACACGTCGCTCTCCTGCTTGATGGCATTCCAGACCTCCTGCGCTGTGTGGCTTCGATTCCCCATGGAAATTAATTTCAGGACGCCTGTTGACGTTTGGCCACGGCTGTGCTCATATCGGTCGCAACAGGTAAGCGTTCACTGGTCCATGTGGAGGTAGACCGTGACGGCTCCTGCAGCGATGATTCTGAGGAACTGGAGTAGGAGGAGAAGTCAATGTGTACAGACTGGATTCCAGCAATCCTTGGAGTTGGCAGAACACGTACAGCGCCACTCGCAACATCTGTACCCGGCTCCACAACATTGACCCAATGGGCAGTGAGGGAAAGGTATCGTCCCTGGCCATGGGTACTGGTCCACGCATCAGTGGTCAGGTGGACCTTGCTACTGACGGCGTTTAGTAGCGCATGTTTAATTTTTCCCTCAACATGCTTTTGCAGAGCAGGGACGGCTTGCCTGCTGAAATAAAATCGGCTTGGCACATTGTATTGTGGGACTGCCAATGCCATTAAGTTCCGGAAACTGTCAGTCTCCACCAGCCTGAATGACAGCATTTCAAGGGACAGGAGTTTTGCAATGCCAGCATTCAGAGCCTGTGCTCGTGGATGGTTTGCCGAGTATGGCCGTCTTTTATCCCATGCCTGTGCTACCGATGGCTGTTTTGTGGCCTGGGAGTGTGAGGATGACAGGGAACTTGCAGCTGTGGGTGGAATAACACTTTGTCTCTGGACAACAGTGCCGAGGTTCTTCCATTGCGATCGTGTGAGGAAGCCGAACAAGCTGTGTGTGAGCTGGAGGAAGAGGCTCCAACACGACCTGAAGATGTAGGTGCTGCTGTAGGTTGGCCTACATCTCCAGTGTGTCTTTGTAACTCAACTACGTGCTTTGTCCGCACATGTTTCCACATATTAGTGGTATTGAGGTTACTGACACTTTTACCTCTTTTTACTTTTTGCTTACACAGCTTGCATTTGACATAGCAAATATCATCTGCAAGTGTGTCAAAAAAGGACCACGCAGTGCAAGTCCTGGGAGCGCCCGTTTTGACTTTTGGAAGAGAACTGCTCCCAACAGGTGCCAAACTGGAGGCTACAGGCAACCGAGTCTGCAGCCTACCTCTCCTCCTGTTTGTACCGTTGGGCCAATCTCTTCCTCAGAGCTGCTCCCACCACCTTCCTGTTCCTCACGCCATGTTGGGTCTTGGACCTCATCATCTCCACTACCCTCTTCCAACACCTGCTGCTGTTGGGTGGTCTGGACAGCACCATGCTCAACAGAAACTGGCAACTGAGTCTCATCATCATCAGATGTGTTCTGCGGTGTGCTGACCATCAGCACTGGCTCACCCGCCTCTTCAGATTCAGAGAGACACAGCTGTTGCGCATCACTGCATACTCCCTCTTCTTCAAATTCCAGAATGCTGCTTGGCTGGGCCCCTGTTTGCAAGCCAACAGATTCTGAGAACAGAAGCAGAGACTCAGCTGGCTCCAGTTCAGAACTCTCTGACTGCCTGGGCAATTTGACAGGCGGTGAACAGACAGATGGTTGATCAACAGTGTTGTGGTCCTGAGAGGAGGTGGAAGCAATTGAAGTCAATGCATTGGCTGCCATCCAACCAACAACGGCTTCAATTTGTTCTTCCCGCAGCAGGGGGGTACGCCGAGCTCCTACAAAACTGCACATAAAGGAACGCTCATGGGGAAAACTGGTGGATGCTGTGCCACTGGGGGCGGCAGCAGCCACAGAATCCCCACGTCCTCTCCTTGCTGAAACTCCACGGCCACGACCACGTGCCTCACTCCCTGCCTTCTTCATCTTGGTAGATTGATAAAGAAAGTCAGAAAAGTTATAAGGCCTAAGTGTGGTTATTACGCAGAGACTGCAGTGAACACTGCACACAACTGTTCACTATCTCTGAAAGGCTCCTTTCTGTAATTCTATAGTGTTTGCAACCAATGTATTGGATACGGATGGAAGCGCGTCACACTAATAGATTTGAGTTATTTGAAATGGTATGGAGCAGCACCAATTAGAGAAAAATGACAAGGATGAGGCAGTGACACACGTTCAGCAGACTACAACCAGCAGTGGTTGAAGAACTAACTAGAGCGTGATCTGCACTCAAAAAAAAAAAAACCTCACAGACTAGAGTGAACACTGAACACAAATGTTCACTATCTCTGAAAGGCTCCTTTCTGTAATTCTATAGTGTTTGCAACCAATGTATTGGATACGGATGGAAGCGCGTCACACTAATAGATTTGAGTTATTTGAAATGGTATGGAGCAGCACCAATTAGAGAAAAATGACAAGGATGAGGCAGTGACACACGTTCAGCAGACTACAACCAGCAGTGGTTGAAGAACTAACTGGAGCGTGATCTGCACTCAAAAAAAAAAAAACTCACAGACTAGAGTGAACACTGAACACAACTGTTCACTATCTCTGAAAGGCTCCTTTCTGTAATTCTATAGTGTTTGCAACCAATGTATTGGATACGGATGGAAGTGCGTCACACTAATAGATTTGAGTTATTTGAAATGGTATGGAGCAGCACCAATTTGAGAAAAATGACAAGGATGAGGCAGTGACACACGTTCAGCAGACTACAACCAGCAGTGGTTGAAGAACTAACTGGAGAGTGATCTGCACTCAAAAAAAAAAAAAATCACAGACTAGAGTGAACACTGAACACAACTGTTCACTATCTCTGAAAGGCTCCTTTCTGTAATTCTATAGTGTTTGCAACCAATGTATTGGATACGGATGGAAGCGCGTCACACTATAATTTCAATTGAATGGAGCAGCAAGAATTACACTAAAGAAAAAAAAAAGAGTCTGTGAGTGACACGTGCAGATGCCTACAAACAGCGTTGGATGCAGAGCAAACTGCAGCGTCACCTGCACTCTCACACACACACTTTGCACAGAGCTGTTAAAACAACACTGGCAAAAGGAAGCTTTACACAGCGGTTGGTAAACTAGCCTGCCTAGAGCACAGTACACAAAATCGCAATCTCTAACTGTCCCTCAGAGTCAGCAGAGCAGCGTTCTGTCCCTTACTGAATTCACAGCACAGTGATGCTAAAATGGCGGCGGCGCCTTTTATAGTGCATTCTGACATCATTTCAGCATCCAATCACAGCCATGCCATTAGTTAACATGACCGCAGCAGTACAGGATGTGCCCACACTTCTTAGGATTCCTCATTGGCTGACTAAAATCACATTGCCTCTCAAAGAATTATGGGAACTTCCGAAACCGGTATACGATATATGAAAAATATCGGAACTAAGTATCGGAATTCCGATACAGCGAATATCGGCCGATACCCGATACTTGCGGTATCGGAATGCTCAACTCTAGTCTCAACGCTATCACCGTGAAAAATAAGTACCCTTTGCCGCTAATCTCTGAGCTCTTTGACAGACTTCGGGGAGCAAGGGTATTTACTAAGCTAGACCTGAGGGGTGCGTATAACCTGATTCGCATCCGTGAGGAGGACGAATGGAAGACGACATTTAATACCAGGGATGGGCATTACGAATATCTGGTAATGCCCTTTGGGCTCTGTAATGATCTTGCTGTCTTCCAAGACTTTGTGAACGACATCTTCCGGGATATGTTGACCACCTCGGTGGTAGTCTATCTTGATGAAATTCTCCTCTTTTCTCCAGATATGGCCTCCCACCGGAGAGATGTCTGCAAGGTCTTCGACCACTTGCGAGCAAATTCCCTATATGCGAAGTTGGAGAATTGTATGTTTGAGCAGGAGTCTCTACCTTTCCTGGGCTATATCATCTCCGCCCAGGGATTGGCTATGGATCCTGCCAAACTACAGGCTTTAATGGATTGGCAAGAACCCCACTCCCTTAAAGCGGTGCAGTGCTTTATGGGGTTTATTAACTACTATCGCCAATTCATTCCCCACTTCTCTACTTTGGTAGCTCCCTTTGTAGCCCTCACCAAGAAGGGAGCTAATCCCAAGTTGTGGTCAGAGGAGGTCACCAAGGCGTTCTCCTCCATCAAGTCGCATTTTGCCAGTGCTCCCATCTTACATCGCTCTGATGTAGATAAGTTGTTTATTTTAGAGGTGGATGCCTCTTCTGTTGGTGCTGGAGCAATCCTTTTTCAAAAGGATGCCCAGGGTCGGAAGCATCCCTGCTTCTTCTTTTCCAAGACCTTTACACCAGCAGAGTTTGAATTATTCCATCGGGGACAGGGAGTTACTGGCTATGAATTTGGCCTTCTCCGAGTGGAGACATCTTCGAGAGGGGGCTCGCTTCCCCTTCCAAGTTTTCACGGACCACAAGAACTTGGTGTATTTGCAGACAGCTCAGCAGCTAAATTCCCGTCAGGCCAGATGGTCCTTATTCTTCTCCCGGTTCCATTTCACCCTCCATTTCCTGTCCGGTGAGAAGAACATTCGCGCCGACGCTCTATCTCGCTCCGTGGTGTCCTCTGAGGAGGTGGAGGAGGAGCCTCAGCTTATTGTCCCCACAGAGAGCCTAAGAACGGTGGCTCCGGTTTCGCTTGAGTCTGTGCCTCCGGGCAAGACTTTTGTGCCCACCAGATTGCGACCAGAAGTACTCTCTTGGGCACATTCGTCCAGGGTGGGTGGACATTTTGGGACAAAAAAGGACTTCTGAGTTGCTGGCAAGGACATACTGGTGGCCGCATATGGCCCGTGACATCAGGGAATATGTTCATGCGTGTGTCTCCTGCGCCAAGAATAAGTCCCCTCGACAACGGCCAGCTGGGCTACTTTCCCTTTACCAGTGGCAGACAGGCCCTGGGAGATGGTCGGGATGGATTTTGTGGTGGCCTTACCCAAGTTTCGGGGCTGCACCATCATCTGGGTGATAACCAACCATTTCTCCAAAATGGTGCACTTGGTGCCATTACCACAGTTACCGTCTGCACAGGCCTTGGCAGCATTATTCATTAGGCATATTTTCCGCCTACACGGTATGCCAGACAAAATTGTCAGTGATCGAGGTCCCCAATTTGCGTCTCGGTTCTGGAGAGAGCTATGCCAGCTACTCAATATTGAGTTAAACCTCTCCTCTGCGTATCATCCCGAGATAAATGGGTTGGTAGAGAGGGCCAACCAGACTTTGGTCACGTATTTGCGACATTTTGTCTCAACCAGGCAGGATGACTGGGCATCCTTGCTACCGTGGGCGGAGTTTGCTCTCAATAATGCTGTGGCTGACTCCACCGGACAGACCCCATTCCTCTTGAACTACAGTCAGCATCCGCGGGTCCCGGTGCCCATGTCCGTGTCTTCTGCTAATTCCAGGGTGGCAGACTGGGCTGTGGAGGCACGGCACATTTGGGACCGTACCCAGGACGCCATCCAGGCCTCCAAGGAGAGGATGAGGCCTCCTGCCGATGCTCATCGGCGCCCCGTTCCGACATTTGCCCCGGGCGATTTAGTGTGGCTCTCTGCCCGAAACATCAGGCTGCGAGTAGAGTCAACTAAGTTGGCACCTCGTTATCTGGGCCCCTTTAAGATTCTTGAGCAGGTAAACCCTGTAGTTTACCGCTTAGCCCTTCCGCCTCGCCTTGGTATTACCGACACCTTTCACTTGTCCCTTCTGAAACCCGTGGCCATTTCCGGTTTTCTGAGTCCTCTGCCGGGACGTCAGGTTCCTCTACCGACAATCATGAGATGAACGCCATTGTTGGGTGCAAGGTGGTACGAGGCAAAAAGCTTTATTTGGTAGACTGGAGGGGTTATGGGCCTGAGGATAGGTCTTGGGAGCCTGCCGAGCATACTAACGCTCCGCAGCTCATCACTGCCTTTGAGCGCAGCGAGGCTCAAAGAAGGGGGACCCTAGGAGGGGGGGTAATGTTAGGGTTCAAGTTCCCAATGCTGCACAAGGGGAATCTCGGGCCATTCCCGCTGCGGTCTCCCATCCATCTCCGGCCGCAGTGCAACCTGCTCAACACAGACGTCGGTCCCAGAGTCTTGCCCGGTCTAATACTGTGCAGAGACTTGCTGCTGCCTCTCCTGGATCTTCAGTTACAACCAGTGCTGGAGCAGGCAGATTTGGGACTAAGTCCTCTGTTTCTTCTTCTGAGCATGCCCAGGGCAAGATCTCCCATTGGAGATCAGGGGTCACATGCTCAGATACAGCTACGACTCCTATTTGTCCTCAGGAAGGTCCTGTAGCTGTTTGTGATCTGAAACGGCTTTCTATTGGTCCTTTCTGGAAGGTCTTTACTCTTGGCTGCTACAAAAGGTTGTCCGGACCGCACGTCCGTGCGCTTGTATCAAAACCTTTATGTGCTTTGCGCCAGTATGGTCATGCGTATGTGTGGTTAGGGCGGCTGAATTACGCCATTACAATACCGACCTAATTGGTGAGGAGCTTCTTATGCTAGCTGGTCAGGGTCGGTGTCTTAGATGCCTATAGAATACCGGCATAACCGGTGAGGAGTTTGGTTGCTGTATTCAAGGCCTGGCGTACAGACGCCATAGATAGCGCATGACCACTTCCTATGTGTCAAGAACACCGCACTGCACATGCTCACTGAGCCAGTGCACGTGTCCTGAATAAAACAAACTGTGCCCCAAGATACCTGTAAGCAGAGCCGCAGCAGGGAAGATGTGTGTTTCTGTGGAACAGGACCTTCCGCAGCACGTGACAGCCAAGGGGCGGAGCTGGCCACACGTCTCTCAGAGGCAGCAGTAATGAATGATGTATACTGCAGACTAACAGGACCTGCAGCACATGACTGCTGGGGGGCGTGGCCTAAGCTCCAGAGATCTAGGAACTGCAGGAAAACTCCTAGCAGGGTAACAACGAGATAACGTTACCAAGGGGCAAAGACAGGGACGAAAGCCAGGACAGGCCGAGATCAGAGAACAAAATAGCACGACAGTACCAAAGGGTTAGACAGAACGGATAGTCAGGACGTAGCAATAGATCAATAAACCAGAGCGGGCAATAGACAGTACAATAGGGACAAAACTGTAACGGAGTATCGATAGCCAAGCCAGGAGGTCAAAACCCGGAGAAGACAATATTAGCAAAACGTGAGACAGAGAGCAGAGTGAGCAAACAGACCGGGTCATACACGGGAATCAAACAAGCAGAGCAGTATACACGCAAACCAGGGGGGTCAAATACACAGTCACAACGAAAGTATAGCTGACAGAGAATCTCCCTCTGGACTGGGTATAAATACCCTCCCAGATCCAAAGGGAGGCCAGCAAAAGTTAACCCTGAATGGACAGGACATTAACCATGTCCTATACCATGACAGTACCCCCCCCTTAATGGGGGGCCACTGGACCCCCAGGCCTCTCAGGATATCTGGCATGAAAAGCCTGTACCAGTCGATCGGCATGTACCGAACTGGCCGGAACCCATGACCGATCTTCAATGGAGTATCCCTTCCAATGTATAAGGTACTGAAGTCTCCGGCGCACCCACCGCGAATCAATGATGCGCCCTACCTCGTACTCCAGTTGACCCTCTACCAATATGGTGGAACCACGGATGAGGGATCTTCTCTAACCGTCCCCACAGGTTTTAATAGGGACCTGTGGAAGACGTTAGATATTTTGAAGGAGGTGGGCAACTGAAGCCTGTACGCCACTGGATTGATCACCTCTACAATCTTGTACGGGCCAATAAATTTGGGGCCCAGCTTCATAGAGGGTATCTTAAGTTTGATGTTAGGGGTGGACAACCAGACCTTTTCCCCCACTGTCAACGCAGGACCCAACCCCCTCCTCCTGTCCGCAAAATGTTTGTACTTCTTCTGGGCTTTGGAGATGTTCCCCTGCACCTCCCTCCAAAGGTTTTTTAACTGTTGAACCATCCCCTCGGCACCAGGACAAGCAGAATCCATACGGGAAAATTCCCCAAACTGCGAAACAAACCCATAATTGACCTGAAAGGAGACTTTCCGGTAGACTGATTAATACGACAGTTGAACGCAAATTCTGCCATGGGTAAAACCTCACACCAATCTTCCTGTCTGGAGGAGGCCAGGCATCTCAGAATCTGCTCCAACGACTGATTGGTGCGTTCAGTCTGTCCGTTGGATTCCGGGTGATAGGCAGAGGAGAATGATAATGTGACCCCCAACTTCTTACAGAACGCTCTCCAAAACCTGGCCACAAACTGCACACCCCTGTCCGACACCACATTCATAGGCACACCATGCAACCGAACTATGTGCTGTATAAACAAGCGGGCCAAGGTTTCAGCAGACGGCAACGTGGGTAACGGCACAAAGTGGGCTTGCTTAGAAAATCTATCAACCACTACCCATACCACTGAATTGCCCTTGGATGAGGGAAGATTAGTGATAAAGTCCATGGACAGGTGTGTCCATGGTTTATCCGGAATTGGCAAAGGCACCAATTCCCCGGCCGGCCGGACCTGAGAGCTTTTAGAGCGAGCGCACACCCCACAAATATTAACAAAATTTTTTATATCAGTACCCATAGAGGGCCACCAAAAACCTCTAGCCACTGCCCCCGGGTAGCTGCAATACCAGGGTGTGCACTTAACACAGAATCATGAAATTCTTGCAGAAGTGTGAGACGGAGCTGTTCGGGTACGAACAATTTACCTGGGGGTTTATTCCTGGGAGCTTGTGCTTGTGCTTCCAGAATCTCTCTCTGTAACTCAGAGGAGACTTCGGCTACAACCACTTCCGGTTGAAGAATGGAGGAAGGAGGTTCTGGAGGGGACACAGAATCAAAACTTCGGGATAAGGCATCTGCCTTTACATTTTTAGACCCTGGTCGGAATGTGATGGTAAAATGAAAGCGAGAAAAAAAAAGTGCCCACCGAGCTTGTCTGGGGGTCAATCTCTTAGCGGACTCGATATAGGCCAGGTTCTTATGATCAGTGAAGACTGTAATAGGATGAGCGGCCCCCTCCAAAAAATACCTCCATTCTTCAAAGGCCAGTTTGACCGCTAACAGTTCCCTGTTGCCGACATCATAGTTTCTCTCTGCCGAAGAGAACTTTTTAGAGAAAAAGGCACAGGGTTTAAGATTAGTCAGGGTAGAGGGGCCCTGGGACAACACTGCCCCACCCCCACTTCCGAAGCGTCGACCTCCACGATAAAAGGTCTTGATTAGGGTTGAGCATTCCGATACTGCAAATATCGGGTATCGGCCGATATTGGCTGTATCGGAATTCCGATTCCGAGTTCCGATATTTTCGTCTTATCGGATACCGGAATCGGGATTGTCACTGTCACTGTCAGTGTCCGTCGGTCGGGTCTGTCAGGAGTCAGCGGCACTTACCTGGCAGAAGATCTCCGGCGGTCACGTCCTGGACTGCTTGATGGCCGCAATCTTCTTTCCCCGGCGGTCACATGCAGTTTCTCGCGATAACTGCAGTGACTGCTGGGTAATCCCGGCCGTAAAGCAGTCAGTCCGATGACGTCACCGCCGGGGAAGCAGGTAATCAGCTGTGCTGCGTCGCGATGACAGGCTCTGCCTGTCATTGCGATGTAGCAGAGTTGGATCATCGTGGGACTGTCGTTATGGACTGCGTCGGACAGGTGGTATACTGTTGGTTTTTTTTTTTTTCTTTTTTTACAGGAGATCGATGGCGTCGCAGGAATGAGAGTACAATAAAATTAATGAAAACTGTGTTGTCTCTTTTATTTCATTAAAATACTTTTTTCTTGCTTTGTCTTTTTTTATGCATTTAATAACTTTGGGATTAATAATGGATCGGTGTCTTATTGACACCTCTCCATTATTAACCGGGCTTATTGTCACCGTGCAATCAACGGTGACATTAACCCCTTATTACCCCGCTTGCCACCGCTAAAGGGCAAGTGGGAAGAGCCGGGTAAAGTGCCACAATTGGCACATCTTTTGATGCGCCAAATGTGGGGCTGCTGTAGCCTGGTATTATCAGGCTGTTGAGGGCCAAAATCCATGGGCCTTGACAGTCTTTTAATACCAGGCCGCAGCAGTCTGCATTTTACTTGGCTGGTTAACAAAAATAGGGGGGATCCCCACGCCGTTTTTTTTTCGAGGGGATCCCTATTTTTGTTAACCAGCCAAGCTAAGCAGACTGCTGTGGCCTGGTATTATCAGGCTGGCAAGGTCCATGGATATTGGATCCTTACCAGCCTGAAAAACCAGGCCTCAGCGGTCTGCTTCATCTGGCTGGTTAACAAAAATAGGGGGGACCCCACGCCAATTTTTTTCGAGGGGATCCCCTATTTTTGTTAATCAGCCAAGATATGCAGACTGCTGTGGCCTGGTATTATCAGGCTGGCAAGGTCCATGGATCTTGGCTCCTTAACAGCCTGAAAATCCAGGCCTCAGCGGTCTGCTTCATCTGGCTGGTTAACAAAAATAGGGGGGACCCACGCCAATTTTTTTCGAGGGGATCCCTATTTTTGTTAATCAGCCAAGATATGCAGACTGCTGTGGCCTGGTATTATCAGGCTGGCAAGGTCCATGGATCTTGGCTCCTTAACAGCCTGAAAATCCAGGCCTCAGCGGTCTGCTTCATCTGGCTGGTTAACAAAAATAGGGGGGACCCCACGCCATTTTTTTTTCGAAGGGAACCCCTATTTTTGTTAATCAGTTCCCTCTGACGTCACTGATTGTGTCCCTGGCTGACCTGAAGTGAAAGTGGAAAGCAATCAATTAAGCTTTCCACTTAAGGGCCCGTCTCACATAGCGATATCGCTACCGAGATCGCTGCTGAGTCACTAGTTTTGTGACGCAGCAGCGAGCTCACCAGCGATATCGCTGTGTGTGACATTCAGCGACGATCAGCCCCCCTGCCGGGTATCGCTGATCATCGCTGAAAATGTCAGGACCTTTTTTTTGATCGCTGGTTTCCCGCTGACAGGCACACATCGCTGCGTGTGACAGGCGGGAGACCAGCGATCCGCTGGTAACCAAGGTACACAGCGGGTTTCCAGGCGCGGGGCTGTGCCTAGAAACCCGCTGTGTACCTTGGATACCAGCGCCCTGATGCAGGGAGCTGGTATCCAAGGTACACAGCGGGTTTCCAAGCGCTGCGCGGTGCCTGGAAACCCGCTGTGTACCTTGGTTACCAGCGGATCGCTGGTCTCCCGCCTGTCACACGCAGCGATGCGTGCCTGTCAGAGGGAAACCAGCGATCAAAAAAAGGTCCTGACATTTCTGCGACGATCAGCGATACCCGGCAGGGGGGCTGATCGTCGCTGAATGTCACACACAGCGATATCGCTGGTGAGCTCGCTGCTGCGTCACAAAACTTGTGACTCAGCAGCGATCTCGGTAGCGATATCGCTATGTGAGACGGGCCCTTAAGCGATGTTACCCGCAGTGTCGCTGTCCCAGATCGCTGCCTGAGCTGCCTGTTTGGCAGCTCAGCAGCGATCATGTAGCGATACACCAGCGATCCTGACAAGTGCATATCGTTGTCGGGATCGCTGGTGTATCGTTATGTGACACCCAGCCTTTACTCTCCTGTCAGGCAGGAGAGGAACTCATTCATTTGGGGTTTACTGTGAGGCTGCAGCATTAGCTGCGGTCCCTGCAGTAAACATTAACCCTTTCTGAAGGATTACACCGTGGGACCTGACTGTGCATGGGATAGGTAAGAATAATTTTGCTTTTTTATTTTACTTTTATTACAGGAAATGGTTTTTGCAGTAAATAAAAGATGGTCAAAAACATGTGTCTTTATTTCATTAAAATGATTTTTAATTAAAGTGTGTGTGTTTTATTTTTATTTCATGCAATAGGATTAATAATTGATAGTTGTCTAATTGACAGCTCTCAATTATTAACCTGGCTTAAGGTCACCTTTCAATAGCAAGGTGGCTTTAACCCATATTAACCCATTCGCCACCGCTACAGGGCAATGGGAATAGACGGGCAAAGTGCCAGAAAGGGCGAATCTAATTATAGATTTGTCTTTCCTGGGGTGTCTGGGGGCAGATGTTAGTAGCCGGGGGGGGGCAAAAATAATGGTCCCTCTCTGGGCTATTATTATCTGCCCCCACTCACTGGCTTTGTCTGTCTGGTTGCGAAAATAGGGCGGGAGCCCACGCATTTTTTTTCAGCAATTTTACACCTCATATATATATATATACATGTCATTGAATTTGTGACACATATATATATATATTTATATTTGTAGTTCATGCACTTCTACATAGTATAATAGCCGCTAATTCAATTGCCGGCTTTTGTGAAAATGCAGAACCCGACATGAAATGACACTTGGTGTACATAGGGTTAACCATGTCTTTTCATGTCCTTTGCTATCTAATTTGCACAACAATTAAATCAGTCTATGTGTGCAAAATTTCACACCTGTAGGGGTTAATTAAAGGTGTAAATTCGTAGCAAAAAAGTCCGTTTTTTTTTACAACGAATTTACACCTTTAATAACCCCTACAGGTGTGAAATTTTGCACACATAGACTGATTTATTTGTTTGTGCAAATTAGATAGCAAACGACATGAAAAGACATGGTTAACCCTATGTACACCAAGTGTCATTTCATGTCGGGTGCTTCTGTCTTTTCACTGAAGCCGGCTTTACCCGGCAATTGAATCAGAGGATATTTACTATGTAGAAGTGTATAAACTATACATATATGTATATTATATATGTCACAATGACATGTATATATATATATATATGTATTCTATGTGTGTATATTTAGTGTTTACAAGGAAAGAATGGGGTTTTTTTAGTTGCGATATTTTGTTCCCATAGACTTACATGGGACTTCCGGTATCGGTATCGGGTATCGCCGATATTTTAGTGATATCGGCGATACCATTCCGATTCCGATACTTTAGGATATCGGAAAGTATCGCTCAACTCTAGTCTTGATGAATCGGGTTTGTACCAAACAGGGGCTGAAGTAAAGCATTTCTTCAATGTAAGGAAGGAATTTTTTGCGGCCACGGACCAATTTTTTACCTCTGCCCCTTAAGAGTGAGGTCCGTCAAAGGTTTCACTACCTGTGAAAACCTTTAATGAACTTCCTATAATAGTTAGCGAAGCCCAAAAATCGTTGCAACCCTTCAGATCATGAGGCTGCACCCAATCTGTAATGGCCTGAACCTTCCTGGATCCATGCGGAATCCCTCCCCGGATACAATTAAACCAGAAAAGACAGTTTTACTTAAAAAATAAACACTTCTCCAGCTTAGCATACAAATGGTTCTCCCGGAGTCTCATAAGAACCGCACGTAAATGATGCAAGTGTGACTGACTGTCTTCTGAGTATATCAGAATGTCATCCAGGTAAATGACTACATAACGTACAATTAAATCAGAAAAAAACAACATTGATGAAGTTCTGAAAAAACAGCAGGGGCATTAGTGAGACGAAGGGCATAACAGGTTTTCAAATACCCCTTCAGTTGTCAGGAATGCTGTTTTCCATTCGTCCCTCCCGGATCCTTATAAGGTTATAAGCTCCTCGTAGATCGAGCTTAGAAAACCATTTGGCCCCTGTGAGTTGATTGCATAGATCGGGAATCAACGGGAGAGGGTACGTGGTTCTTAACGGTAATTTTGTTCAGTTCCAAAAGTCGAGACACGGTCGCAACCCATCTTTTTTCTTTACAAAGAAAAAACCCGCTGCCATGGGTGACACCGAGGGCCGAATATGCCCTTTGCGAAGGCTTTCTTTGATGTACTCTTTCATGGCTTGGCGCTCAGGCCCGGACAAATTAAACAAACGAGCCTTGGGTAATTTGGCTCCAGGTAACAAATCAATGGCGCAATCATAGGGGCTATGTGGTGGGAGCGCCTCAGCCTCACTTTCGGAAAATACGTCTTCAAAGTCTTTCAGGTACTCCGGAATACCCTCCAGACTGACAGACGACACAGATACAGATTTTATCGGTTTGACAAGAGAAACGGGGTTACAACACAGACCATTATTATTACATCCCCATCGGGTGATCTCCTCTTTTGCCCAATCAATGAGAGGATTGTGGCATTGCAGCCAGGGCATTCCCAGTACCAGTCCTGCAGGCAGATTATTCAGAATAAAGCAACTTAATTTTTTCAGTGAGTGGAACCCACTTTCATAGAAAAAACTTCAGAATAAAACAAATTCCATCCCGGGCAAGAGGGGATGAATCCACCGCCACAATTTTAACAGGATCTTTCAACCTGACTGTCCCTATCTTATTAAGAGTCACAAATTGGGATCAATCAGATTAATGGAGGAACCACAGTCAACAAAGGCGGTGGTCATAACAGAACCGCCAGCAAGTTCCAATTCAACCTGGAGCACCATTTTGCAAGCGAAAAAAAAATGTAACTGGGAGTCTGGGCAACCTCCACGATTGTTGCCCAGGGCTCAGTCATTTTCCTGATGATTTTACAGAAGAAGGGCAGGAAGGACAGTCCCTTTTCCAATGTCCAGAGGCTCCACAGTAAAAGCATAGACGGTTGTCTTTACGGTGTCTTCTCTCTAGTTCCTTTCCTGAGACAGCCTCCATCTCCATGGGCTCAGATGCGGGTGCGGTGTAACACAATTTGGAGTACAAGTGAGTCTCTTGTTGCATCATTCCCCTAGCACGGAGTCTCGGTCCATACGGACCGCCTGCATCATGGCGTCCTCCAGAGTATCGGGAGGAGGATGTAATGCAAAAAGGTCCTGCAGACGGTCAGATAGGCCCTGCGGAACCCCTCAGGGCGGCATCATTCCAGGATACTTCCGCGGGTCCAACGTCTGAACTCTGAGCGAACATCAGCAGAGTTCCTCCCTGTGTCACACTCATCACCATATCCTCTGCAGACGCACTCTATCAGGCTCGTCATAAATGTGCCCAGAGCCTCAAAGAACAGGTTCACAGACATACGTTCAGGAGCAGAGGAAGGGAGAGAGAAAGCCATGCTTGCGGAGCCCCCTTAATAAGGACATTACGATCCCCACCCTCTGCCTTTCATTTCCAGAGGTCGGGGACGCAATTCAAAGAACAACTTGCATCCTCTTTAAAAACCCTAAACAATTTTTTATCTCCAGAAAAATTGTCGGGTTATTTTACAGGGGGGTCGGGGTCCGCAAAAGATACATCAGTGAGGCCCCCTCTGGAACCCGACGGAACAGACCCCATTAGAGCGTCTGCCACATCTCTCTGTACCTGTTGATGCGACCTGAACCAGATTTTCCTGCTCCATAGACAGCTTCTGCATAAGCTGGGAGAGCTCATTAACCTGCTCAGTGAGAGCCCGTACCGGATCCATAATGTGCTAACACCCCACCACCAGGGAAAGACTGTAAGGGTCAGCTATAATGTCAAGAACACCGCATGCACATGCTCACTGAGCCAGTGCACGTGTCCTGAATAAACAAACTGTGCCCCAAGATACCTGTAAGCAGAGCCGCAGCAGGGAAGATGTGTGTTTCTGTGGAACAGGACCTTCCGCAGCACGTGACAGCCAAGGGGCGGAGCTGGCCACACGTTTCTCAGAGGCAGCAGTAATGAATGATGTGTACTGCAGACTAACAGGACCTGCAGCACATGACTGCTGGGGGGCGTGGGCCTAAGCTCCAGAGATCTAGGAACTGCAGGAAAATCCTAGCAGGGTAACAACGAGATAACGTTTACCAAGGGGCAAAGACAGGGACGAAAGCCAGGACAGGCCGAGATCAGAGAACAAAATAGCACGACAGTACCAAAGGGTTAGACAGAACGGATAGTCAGGGACGTAGCAATAGATCAATAACCAGAGCGGGCAATAGACAGTACAATAGGGACAAAACTGTAAACGGAGTTATCGATAGCCAAGCCAGGAGGTCAGAACGGAGAAGAACATATTAGCAAAACGTGAGACAGAGAGCAGAGTGAGCAAACAGACGGGGTCATACACGGGAATCAAACAAGCAGAGCAGTATACACGCAAACCAGGGGGGTCAAATACACAGTCACAACGAAAGTATAGCTGACAGAGAATCTCCTCTGGACTGGGTATAAATACCCTCCCAGATCCAAAGGGAGGCCAGCAAAAGTTAACCCTGAATGGACAGGAC
Organism: Oophaga sylvatica; assembly: GCA_033576555.1. Taxonomy (NCBI): domain Eukaryota; kingdom Metazoa; phylum Chordata; class Amphibia; order Anura; family Dendrobatidae; genus Oophaga; species Oophaga sylvatica. The sequence continues at coordinate 2,474 of JARQOD010001972.1, read as the reverse complement.
ATTAACCATGTCCTATACCATGACAGTACCCCCCTTAATGGGGGGCCACTGGACCCCCAGGCCTCTCAGGATATCTGGCATGAAAAGCCTGTACCAGTCGATCGGCATGTACCGAACTGGCCGGAACCCATGACCGTCTTCAATGGAGTATCCCTTCCAATGTATAAGGTACTGAAGTCTCCGGCGCACCCACCGCGAATCAATGATGCGCCCTACCTCGTACTCCAGTTGACCCTCTACCAATACTGGTGGAACCACGGATGAGGGATTTCTTAACCGTCCCCACAGGTTTTAATAGGGACCTGTGGAAGACGTTAGATATTTTGAAGGAGGTGGGAACTGAAGCCTGTACGCCACTGGATTGATCACCTCTACAATCTTGTACGGGCCAATAAATTTGGGGCCAGCTTCATAGAGGGTATCTTAAGTTTGATGTTATGGGTGGACAACCAGACCTTTTCCCCACTGTCAACGCAGGACCCAACCCCTCCTCCTGTCCGCAAAATGTTTGTACTTCTTCTGGGCTTTGGAGATGTTCCCCTGCACCTCCCTCAAAGGTTTTTTAACTGTTGAACCATCCCTCGGCACCAGGACAAGCAGAATCCATACGGGAAAATTCCCCAAACTGCGAAACAAACCATAATTGACCTGAAAGGAGACTTTCCGGTAGACTGATTAATACGACAGTTGAACGCAAATTCTGCATGGGTAAAACCTCACACCAATTTCTGTCTGGAGGAGGCCAGGCATCTCAGAATCTGCTCCAACGACTGTATTGGTGCGTTCAGTCTGTCCGTTGGATTCCGGGTGATAGGCAGAGGAGAATGATAATGTGACCCCCAACTTCTTACAGAACGCTCTCAAAACCATGTCCTATACCATGACACTATGTTCGCTTAGCAGTTAACTGTGTGCCTGGACACAGTGGGGTTTCTCAGCAGCTCTGTGACGCAACAGGGTTCGCTTTAAAACGCTAGTCAGCGCCCTAGCATTTTACTTTGCGGCTAACTGAAGCTAAGTGAGTTTGCACTTATCGCCATATAGCGCTGCGGCGTTCCGCAAGCGGCTCTGTGGATTTACAGAGTTCGCACTCTCTGCCACAGCACACTACGGCGTTTATTTGAGCGACTCTGCGGGATAACAGAGTTCGCTACTTACGCCATCTTACTAGCAGCAGGCTCTGCCTACACGGTGAACCCCAGGCTGCGAACGCACCTCTCTACATTATGTATTAGGTGCGTTCCGCAGACCCTAACACAGAGCTTCATCATTCCATTTAGTAAGGACTGCCCACTTTCTGAATTTTGACAATACAGCTCTGCGGCTTCTTGACCCTGATTAAATGCCAGCAAGGTATTCTCAGCTTGATCAGTAACATTAGGTTCATCGTACAACAACCCAGAGCCTGAAAAAACACATCAACATCATTCAAAACAGGATCCCCAGGTGTCAGGGAAAAGGCCCAATCCTGAGGGTCGCCGTGCAAAGGGAGATGACAATTTGAACCTGCTGTGCTGCGTTCCCTGAGGACTTAGGCTTCAAGTCAAAAAAAAAACTTACAGTTTTTTAAAATTCAAAATTTAGACCGATCCCCCAAAATAAATCCGGAAGAGGAATCCTAGGTTCCACAACAGGCAACCAACAAGATAGATAGCAATACTCGAACTTCAGAAGCAATCTGCTCCACACGATCGGACAAATGCTTGACTTCCATTGGAGAAAAAATTCATCCTCAGCCCCCAGAGAAAAAAGAGGGAAAAAATGTAACAAACACAAAAACCACAAAAAAAAAATTCTGACAAGACTGACAACTTTTTTTTTTTCTTAATACTATTTTTTCCCTTCTATTGAGTACCATAGAATTTCAGTATGGCGGTGATTCTGTTATGTTTCGGTAGCTGAGGAGGGCAGGAGCAAAAAACCACAAAGGCAGCCAAACACCAGAGAGGTTGGGAACTAATAGGTTGCAGACCCCTAAACTAAAAATGTATAACAAAGCAATGGAGGGCACCAAACAATACAATATCAAAAAACAAATAGTCAACCTGGAGTATGTCAAAGGTAATGCGGAAAAACCAAGAGCAAAAGAAAACATACCACCACCAGAGACCTGGTGGTGGTATGTTTCTTTTGCTCTTGGTTTTTCCGCAGACCCCTAAAACTAACCGCACAACTTGAAGCCTCCGTGCGAGTTCCTACGGTGCCCTAGATGCCTCGTCACAGCCGGAGAGATTAGCTACCCTGAAGATGGAAAGAGGAAAGCTAACTTCCCCGGAATAGAGCCCCAAAAGAATAGGAAGCCCCAAACAAATAATGGCGGTTAGACAAGATGAAACACGAACACAGACAGAAAATAGAATGAGCAAACGCTGGGGCCCAAAACTGCCTAGATAGGACAGCACAGGAGTGAATACTGTCTGCAACCCAGAAAAAACTCCAACATTTCTGAATCCAAAAATGCTGAGACACACGTT